>JAVIAB010000108.1:30482733-30717733 GCA_032433765.1 Megaustenia siamemsis | reverse complement strand
TACCATGAAGCGTCATTAATTAATGGAGTGCCGTCTCCACATCGAAGGTTGCTACCATGAAGCGTCATTAATTAATGAAGTGTCGTCTCCACATCGAAGGTTGCTACCGTGAAGCGCCATTAATTAATGGAGTGCCGTCTCCACATCGAAGGTTGGCTACCATGAAGCGTCATTAATTAATGGAGTGCCGTCTCCACATCGAAGGTTGCTACCATGAAGCGTCATTAATTAATGGAGTGTTGTCTCCACATAGAAGGTTGCTACCATGAAGCGTCATTAATTAATGAAGTCCCGTCTCCACATCGAAGGTTGCTACCATGAAGCGTCATTAATTAATGGAGTGTTGTCTCCACATAGAAGGTTGCTACCATGAAGCGCCATTAATTAATGGAGTGCCGTCTCCACATCGAAGGTTGGCTACCATGAAGCGTCATTAATTAATGGAGTGCCGTCTCCACATCGGAGGTTGGCTACCATGAAGCGTAATTAATTAATTGAGTGCCATCTCCACATCGAAGGTTGACTACCATGAAGCGTTATTAATTAATGGAGTGCCGTCTCCATATCGACGGTTGGCTACCATGAAGCGTCATTAATTAATGGAGTGCCGTCTCCACATCGAAGGTTGCTACCATGAAGCGTCATTAATTAATGAAGTCCCGTCTCCACATCGAAGGTTGGCTACCATTAAGCGTCATTAATTAATGTTAATGGAGTGCCGTCTCCACGTCGGAGGTTGGCTGCCATGAAGCGTCATTAATTAATGGAGTGCCGTCTCCACATCGAAGGTTGCTACCATGAAGCGTCATTAATTAATGGAGTGTCGTCTCGTTCGTTCGTTCGTTCGCTTTCGTCAGCTTTGACCTCTGACGAAGTCCCACCCACTCAATTTTGTGGGACTGAATTTTGCGTGTAAAGTCTGTTTTATCCCAATACAGGATGCCCCTCGCCATGCAGGCAGATTTACTCCGACTTCAGAGGTACTAATTTTTAGGGAATTAGTAAAACCCAGGTGTCCTCGCCAGGGTACGAACCCCGGCTGTTGCCGTGGTAAGCCAACCGCCTATCGATTGCGTTAACCGGACACCCGGAGTGTCGTCTCCACATCGAAGGTTGACTACCATGAAGCGTCATTAATTAATGAAGTCCCGTCTCCACATCGAAGGTTGGCTACCATGAAGCGTCATTAATTAATGGAGAGCCGTCTCCACATCGAAGGTTGCTAACATGAAGCATCATTAATTAATGGAGTGCCGCCTCCACATCGAAGGTTGCTACCATGAAGCGTCATTAATTAATGGAGTGCCGTCTCCACATCGAAGGTTGCTACCATGATGCATTATTAATTAATGGAGTGCCGCCTCCACATCGAAGGTTGCTACCATGAATCGTCATTAATTAATGGAGTGCCGTCTCCACATCGAAGGTTGGCTACCATGAAGCGTCATTAATTAATGAAGTCCCGTCTCCACATCGAAGGTTGGCTACCATGAAGCGTCATTAATTAATGAAGTGCCGTCTCCACATCGAAGGTTGGCTACCATGAAGCGTTTTAATTAATGGAGTGCCGTCTCCACATCGAAGGTTGGCTACCATGAAGCGTCATTAATTAATGCAGTGCCGTCTCCACATCGAAGGTTGGCTACCATGACGCGTCATTTTACTCTTCATCTTGTCTTGATGGTGCACGTTGCCATAAGTTCACCTGTCTACCGTTTGATGTTATCATTCCACTTTAGTCTTGGTCTGCCTCTGCCACATTGACCTTATACCTTCCCTACCAAGATGATGTTTATTAGAATATTGTTTCTCTTCACAACTTTAATTAATTATGTTCTGATATTTGACATTTACTGTTATTGTATCACATACGATATGTTATCTCCTATCAGTTAGCTATGGTCACTTTTCTTGAACAGATATCACTCAGAAGAACTGACAACAAAATCTACTGCTAGAGTATACGTATCTGTGACTCCAGCAACCAATGATTCAATGCTAAGATTTGTTCAACGTAATTACCAGGGAGACACTTTTTCCAGCTCTGGGCCACTCCTCTTTCTTCACCAGTGAACGTGACTCGGATATCAACACACAGTGAGTATATTTTATACATTACTACACGCATCCTCTACTCTTTCTTTCCTTCTCTTGATTTCACCATCTCTCTTTTAATTTGCCATGCACCAGTTCCCTCGTCTCATTTATAGTGTGACTCATCCACCTTTTCTAAAGAGACACAAATTATAACTATTACTAGTTCTTTATCTATCATCATCATCATCATGTGCCTTACCGTTTGGCGTAGGCGATCATGTCCCTCCTCAATCTTCTATCTACAGTGCATCGTATCAGTTCTGTTGTTGACTGTTTTCCATGACACCAAGCTATCCAGTATTTTCTCTCTTTGTCGTCCGCGATCTCGCTTTCATTTTATTTTGCCAGTTGTAACCGAGTATTCGAACTTTCCTCTTCTCATGATGTGTCCAAAAAATGTTGATTGTTTCTTTCTGATGTTTTTTAAGAGCTCCCTTTTTGTGTTGACCTCTTTGAGAACTTTCTCATTGGTCTTTTTAGCTGTCCAGGGAACTTTCAACATTCTTCTGAGAAATCCCATCTCTGTGGCCTCTAATCGTCTTTTCATTTGTTTGTCTACTGTCCATGATTCGCTTCCATAGGTCAGAAATGGTTCTATATAGCACCGATGAACTCTCTTTCTCACTTCTATTGACATAGATTTGTTGCATAAGATATTTTTCATTTTCTTAAATGCTATTTTGGCCTGAGCTATTCTGCTTTTTCCCATGCACCACAAAAATATGTCTTTATCTATGTCAACCTTTTTTTCAGGATTTTGCTAGATAATAAAGAATATGAAATAGAGACGGACAAATTGTTGAATGTTAACCATGTATGGAGCCTCGGTGGCTGAGTGGTTAGTGTGCTCACTTCCTGACCAGAAGGATTCGGGTTCGATCCTCAGCAGTGGCGGCTTTTTTTCCGGAGTGACAAGGCTCCGGGTTCACCCAGCCTTTAAAAATGGGTACTAGTGATTTTTATGTGAAGTAAAGGTGGCTTGGCGTGATACCGACCCCATCACCCGAAAATGTGTCGTGGTCATAGAAAAATATGGTTACTAACACCGTATTTCCCATACGCCTAGCAGGCGTGGAGGGTATCTTTACTTGTTTTATTGACACCGTGTATCAAACACGTAAATGCTTACAAATTAATGTGGTCCTCCTGCACATGAGACCCGACCAAATCAAACTACTATTTCATACTTGCAACATCTTACGATATAGCCTCAAAGCTCGAATATCAAATGTCAAGTTGATTATATTATTACAGAAATACAGAATAAGCGGAGAATACTTAGTCTGGGATAGAAAACTGCTGCTCCCATTAAAGCTTCATGGCCCTTACTGGTATTATAAATATCTTCTATTTCAACATTTATTGCTTCATTCGCTTTGTGTTAGATTTAATTACTCGATTTTGTTTGCCTTATTTTTTTATATTTTCCACAGTTATTGTTTCATTCTGTTTGTTTCTTCTTGAAATACTGGATTTATTTCTCTTTAAAAGTAAAAAAGTAAAGAGCCCCGTCACGCCAGGTGGCGTATAGGGAAAATGGTGTTAGTGACCATAAATTTTGCAGACCTTCAGCACGTTATTTTTGGGGTAATATGGTCGGTATTACGCCCGTGCCGCTTTACTTTCCCAGAAAAAATCCTGTACCCATTTAAGGCTGGGTGAACACGGAAGCCGTTGGTTGGGATCGAACCCTACTCCTTGTCCTTTGTAGTCCAGTTCACTAACCACTGAGCTATTGCGGCTCCCTTTTAGTTGTCTTTCTTCAACATTTATTCTTTTGTTTAGTTTATTTCTTCATTAATTATTCGATTTGTTTTCTTAATTATCAGTAAATTTTAATATTTCTTTTTGTACATATTATTTTATTTGTGCGCTTGTTTTCCAATAACTCATACACGCCTGTCTTTGTCTAAATTAGCCAGTTGGGAGTTCGGTGGTCTGGAGGTAAACCGTCGACCCATGGACACAAAAACCCGGGTCGTATTCCCACTACAGGTCATGGAAATAAAATAAATATAATCGAACCGTGGTTTTTTCGTGGCTTTAGCCTCCCCTGGTCTCTGGGTAGTGAGATTTGTTGTCTACCCGTCTCGGAAAAGGACGAAAAACATGAGGTCCCGTGTTCATTCTGCGCACGTTAAATAATCCTTGGCTGTTAGAAATCAGAACAGAGTGAGCCACAAACGGCCACCCCCGGAGCAAAATTAATGGGAAAAAAATTACTCAAAATATTAAAACTCTCGACGATAAAAATATGAGAGTAGGTCTGAAGTTGGAGAATATCTGCCTATATGGCCAGGGACAACTGAGCATATGGCTGCAGGTGCGGACGATAGAAAAACGGATATTCCCGTAAAATTCAGTCTATCGGTACTTGGCTAAATATATCAAACTTTCCAACACAAATACAATGCTACACAAGTTTTAACGAGATCGCCGACTATCGTCGTCTTCTCATAGTGATGGTTAGCTAAGCTCTTGTCTTATTGGATGATTAATCAGCCATTTTATTTCTCCTTATTCCAATTTTAACATTGAACACCGGAGTTCGAAACACTTTCTCAGATCGACTCAGGTGAAATAAATTAGTACCTGTTCTTCATTTGTGGAAGGCGAGGTACACGGAGAAAGAACATTAAACAGTGTTCCACGAAAGGATGTGCTCAAGAAAAGAAGTATACGAGTACCACTCCTCAAGAACAGTAATGTCTAGGATGTCTTTGTCGTCATTTCTATGCACACAGCAGTCAGAACAATGTTTCTCTTTTCCATCATTTCTCATTTAGTTTCGCCTGTTAAAATCAATTATTTTTCTCAAATTTCTCACCACATCAGACAGAATTAAAAGGCAACGTTCTTCTACTTTGTTCGTCAATGACATTAGAAGGCAACGTTCTTCTACTTTGTTCGCCAATGACATCAGAAGGTAGCGTTCTTCTACTTTGTTCGCCAATCACATTAGAAGGTAGTTTTCTTCTACTTTGTTCGCCAATGACAACGTTTTTTTTCATCGTGTCCATAAAAAGATGTTAATTACATGTAGATGATTTGTATTTCATTTTTGCAGAAATAAGTATATTTGTTTTTTACTTTCAGCCCAATACATCCGATTTCAACACGGAGTTTTTTTTCGTGCCAAGTTTCCCTTTCCATCCTCTATCCCTATCCGCTTTATCAGACAGTCCAGGAACGCCGCTGAGAGGTTTAGTGGGATCTTGATCAAATCCTATTCACAGATCATGATACCATGTTCTATGAGTCACTACCAACTAGCGATCCAAGTACTGTTGGACATCGTCTCTCCCCAGAAAAATAAAAATAGTGATGACAGAATGTGACCACGTGACTACACAATTATGTTTATTCTTCGTTTCTTTCCCTTCCTCATTTACCTCCAAGTTGGGCCTCGGTAGCCAAGATGGGGGCCTTGGTAGCCAGGTTTGTTGCCTCGGTAGCCTATTTGGAGGCCTTGGAAGCTAAGTTGGGGGCCTCGGTAGCCAAGTTGGGGGCCTCGGTAGCCAAGTTTGTTGCCTCGGTAGCCTAGTTGGGGGTCTCGCTAGCCTAGTTTGGGGCCTTGGCAGCCTAGTTGGGGGCCTTGGTAGCCTATTTGGAGGCCTTTGTAGCTAAGTTGGGGGCCTCGGTAGCCAAGATGGGGGCCTTGGCAGCCAGGTTTGTTGCCTCGGTAGCCTATTTGGAGGCCTTGGTAGCTAAGTTGGGGGCCTCGGTAGCCAAGATGGGGGCCTTGGCAGCCAGGTTTGTTGCCTCGGTAGCCTATTTGGAGGCCTTGGTAGCTAAGTTGGGGGCCTCGGTAGCCTATTTGGAGGCCTTTGTAGCTAAGTTGGGGGCCTCGGTAGCCAAGATGGGGGCCTTGGTAGCCAGGTTTGTTGCCTCGGTAGCCTATTTGGAGGCCTTGGTAGCTAAGTTGGGGGCCTCGGTAGCCTATTTGGAGGCGTTGGTAGCTAAGTTGGGGGCCTCGGTAGTCAAGTTGGGGGCCTTGGTAGACAAGTTTGTTGCCTCGGTATCCTAGTTGGGGGCCTCGGTATCCTAGTTGGGGGCCTCGGTATCCTAGTTGGGGGCCTCGGTATCCTAGTTGAGAAAACGACCCAACTGGACTACCGACGTTCGGACAACCTGTATTCGATTCCCGCTGGGAGTTTGTACTCGTAGTTGGAAAAAAAATTACCCCCACGGTCGACCCAGCCGTTGGCAGAAATGGGTCCCAGGGTATTACCCTGTGAAGGTGAGGAATGTCGCCTCGCATCGTGAGTTTCGAAGCTTGAAGCGACACTATCCAGAAATCTCCGGACACTTCTGGATAGGTGGCCGAGCACATATGGGTGGAAGTTCGCGTGCTAAGGCGCCGATTGCGTTAAATTAAAAAAAAAAATGTACCTCCAAGTGTCGATAGAAGATATCGCTTGTGGTCGTTTGCTCAGCCTCTTCAATCTCTATGTTTCTGTCTCTTGTAGTACTCAGTCTATCCAACGGCTTTGTGCAAACAGCTTATCGTTGTAAGGTTAAAATAATGTGTGTCTATAATGAGCTAATAAATTGTCTTCTATTTTTAACTTATTTTCTTGGCTTCCAGAACATTTCATTATTAGACAGATCTTCTTGCCGATTTTTCCAAGATGTGGCTACATATAATCAATATATACATTTTATATACATGCATCAATGTTCAATACCTGTATGCATGATTTATCGAGGGAAATTAAGATGGAATCGACATGGGGAATTCTGCATCCGCTCTCCAGATTACCAGGAGACAGCGCTTGCATCGTCTCATTACACGTTGCAACTGGCGCATGCCGACATGCAAATTTATTCTTCGCAGCGCCCCAACGTAATGGGGAGGTAATAGACATTCAGTGGCAGACCAGGCACCGGGAACAAAGACAGACTTTGAAGCTTGAAAATTAAATTGTGGCTTCTAATCAGAGATCGTTTGATGAACGACAAAACGCTTGCAAGGAAGACTGCTGGAAAATAAGTGAAGAAGATGGCGGTCTTCAGGGACGAGTGTGATCCATTTTCTGTACAGCAATATTCTGAAGCATGCGGAAAGAACTTTCTTAAATTTTAGGGACGTTATGAATCATTATCATCATCATCATAATTTGAAATGATAGATCTTTGAGGAAGATGCCAGTTTGTTAGTCTCCGGAGACAATGAGCTCGTTGCTGACACAGTGAACTTGTCTGATGGGATGCCTGGAGACCACGTTCAAGTCTCCTTTTCATCTTCTTTGTGATTACCACGTGCAAGCGATATGGAGGATCGATGTTGCTTATGCAGAAGATCCCCAATTGTGACATATCAAGAGTGTATTTAATCTGGTGTCTGCCAGAAGATCCCCCATTGTGACATATCAAGAGTGTATTTAATCTGGTGTCTGCCAGAAGATCCCCCATTGTGACATATCATGAGTGTATTTAATCTGGTGTCTGCCAGAAGATCCCCCATTGTGACATATCAAGAGTGTATTTAATCTGGTGTCTGCCAGAAGATCCCCCATTGTGACATATCAAGAGTGTATTTATCTGGTGTCTGCCAGAAGATCACCCATTGTGACATATCAAGAGTGTATTTAATCTGTGTCTGCCAAAGATCCCCCATTGTGACATATCAAGAGTGTATTTAATCTGGTGTCTGCCAGAAGATCCCCATTGTGACATATCAAGAGTGTATTTAATCTGGTGTCTGCCAGAAGATCCCCCATTGTGACATACCAGAGTGTATTTAATCTGGTGTCTGCCAGAAGATCCCCATTGTGACATATCAAGAGTGTATTTAATCTGGTGTCTGCCATGCTTAAAATAAAACAGAACTTTATTGTTTAGTTGTAAAGAAATGACGCATATTTGTCGTTAAGCGTCTATTATTGTCTGTAAACGTATCCATAATGTGGTAGAACTGGTAAAGTGGTGAGCACTATATCGTCATCCGACCACATTACCCAAAATATCATGTGCTGAAGGTCTGTAAAATTTATGGTCACTAACACCATATTCCCTATGCGCCACTTAGCGTGACGGGGGCTCTTCACTTTAATTTTTTACTACATCGTCATCAGCCACTTCCGCACAATCAGCAGGCCACATTAAAACACACCCCCCACCCCCCTCCGAGCCATCCATTTGTTTTTACTTTGTTATGCAACTTGGCAAATATTTTTATTGTTTCTTGCAGTGACTAACTGATAGAATAACAGTTTTTCGGACAAACAGAAAACGTGTTCACAACATCAAGCTATTTTAGCCTTTTTTTTTTTTTTTGCATTTGTCATATTCTTCAAAATATAAGAACAAACCCTGCTTCTGCAGATTCATAAGATCAGATGTATTTTTCTATATTTGCCAATGAGAAGGACTTCCGTTTCCAAGATGGCGGATCTAGTCCACGTCCTCTTGATCGCTGCAGAAAATACACCCAGGGTCTGATTAATTTCGGATCTTCTTTGCACTTTTCTGCGAAAAAGTCAAAATGATGATATGCTTGATACATCTGTGTCGCTAAAGCGAGGTCGTAGGCCGACAACAGTCCGTTTTTGACGAATCAAGTGTTGTGAGTGAGACATTCCACCGTCTAGACTTGATCTGCGCTTTACGTCACATTAGTGCTGTTCAAGACCGTTATTGGGATTCTTTGACGCAAGTTATTTCCATGTTACACATTAATGTAAACTACTTCGTCAGTCGCAGTTTTGTCTCTATGGGGAAGTTGCTTCGTGTTTTTTTCGTCGTAGGCTGCTTACACTTAAGTAATCAGACATAAGCCTAAAGGTATCGAGATTATGAGTTTGGCGACATTGTGTGCTACGTCATCGTATTGGTTCCCTAAACTGGCCGTGCGCAAATCTTACGGTCTGCTGTTTGATGTGCAACGAGGATAATTTGACGACTGACTGTGTGTCTATATGTTCGGAATTGGAGTCATCAACGATGGCCTAACATCATCAAGTGCTACGATAATCATCATTTTCAAGAGGACGTGACTTACCGGTATATGGGGATAGGCGGCGGGAACAGTTGGAGGCTGTGCATGAAAAGTGTTCCTTGTTGCAGTTTCCTCATATTACAAGTCGCATGTCTGTGTTAGTCACCTCTAGTGACTCGGGCAGATGGTGCTCGTAAACCTGGGAAGGCCGACCATCTAAGGGCAGAATCCCCCTACAGAAAAGATCAACTGCTGCCTTGCAGGAAGATTGGGGACAATCAAAGGCTAAGGAAAGCAAGCCTGAAAAAATGCTGGCTGAAATCGGATGCACTGGGCACTGGCGCAGAACACAGTGCAACGGTTTAACGGGTACTCAATCGGAGTGGATTTAACAGGCTTAAACAGACAGCTGTCTTCGTATGAGAGTCTGGACGTCCTACTCTGATTGAGTCCTGATCGCAGATATATATATATATATATATATATATATATATATATATATATATATATATATATGCCAATCTGCATTGTCATTTGTCACTCATCCATGCGTTCATTAGTAGACTGGATTGCACACGTACTAAACCTTCACATCTAGTGGATCTGTCCTCGGAATGCTTATGCTCGGAATTGTTCATGAATGCTCGGCTCCATGACAAGACAGATAAATACACTCCACGCAGCCATTATAAACAAACGACACGAGACCAACAGATCGAGAAGAAGACCTTGAAAATAAAAAGACGGAAAAACGGAACATTAGAAACACTCGCAAAACGCCGCAGCAGAAAAGACAAACAAAGATCAAAGAACTGCGCACAATCTGTTTCCTGAACGCTGAAAGTAAAATAAAGAAGGAAAGAGGTAAGAGAAGAAGATGACATTTTCATTTTTTTTTATTGTTTTGTTGATTCTGGATTCTGCATCCTATCAGTGCCAGACGCAACCGTCTTAAGTAACAAATAATAAATAAACGAATATAAATTATTTATTATAGACAGAAACAGAGATGCGTGGCGATGAAATCATTGTACGGGTGGTCTGTTTTTCTACGTGTTTTTTACTGTTTGATTGTGTATTTTTCTCAGTGTTGTTCAACATACCTGTCATCGTGTGATTTCTGTTAGCCTTGTCTCGCTTCTCATGATTAGACAGTTGCAATCTTTGTTCTCAGAGTGTCCATTTGACTTCATCTACCAGTCTCTTTGATTGATCCATCAGCCCCTTTGGTTTGATCCATTAGCCTCTTTGGTTTCATCCATCAGCCCTTTCGTCTTGATCCATCAGCCCCTTTGGCTTGATCCATCAGCCCTTTTGTCTTGATCCATCAGCCCCTTTGGCTTGATCCATCAGCCCCTTTGGCGTAATCCATCAGCCCCTTTGTCTTGATCCATCAGCCCTTTTGTCTTGATCCATCAGCCCCTTTGGTTTGATCCATCAGCCTCTTTGTCTTGATCCATCAGCCCCTTTGGTTTGATCCATCAGCCTCTTTGTCTTGATCCATCAGCCCCTTTGGTTTGATCCATCAGCCTCTTTGTCTTGATCCATCAGCCCCTTTGGCGTGATCCATCAGCCCCTTTGTCTTGATCCATCAGCCCTTTTGTCTTGATCCATCAGCCCCTTTGGGTTGATCCATCAGCCTCTTTGTCTTGATCCATCAGCCTCTTTGTCTTGATCCATCAGCCCCTTTGAGTTGATCCATCAGCCCCTTTGGGTTGATCCATCAACCGTTTTGTCTTGATCCATCAGCCCCATTTGTCTTGATCCATCAGCCCCTTTGGGTTGAACCATCAGCCCTTTTGTCTTGATCCATCAGCCTCTTTTTCTTGATCCATCAGTCTCTTTTTCTTGATCCATCAGCTCCTTTGGCTTGATCCATCAGCTCCTTTGTCTTGATACATCAGCTCCTTTGTCTTGATCCATCAGCTTCTTTGTCTTGATCAGCTCCTTTGGCTTGATCCATCAGCTCCTTTGTCTTGATCCATCAGCTCCTTTGTCTTGATCAGCTCCTTTGGCTTGATCCATCAGCTCCTTTGTCTTGATCAGCTCCTTTGGCTTGATCCATCAGCTCCTTTGGCTTGATCCATCAGCTCCTTTGTCTTGATCCATCAGCTCCTTTGGCTTGATCCATCAGCTCCTTTGGCTTGATCAATCAGCTCCTTTGGCTTGATCCATCAGCTCCTTTGTCTTGATCCTTCAGCCTCTTTTGGATCCTTGAGTTGCTAGCCTGCCGTATTGATCATGATCTTTCTGCACACTTCCCGTTTGTGCGACACTTTCAAATTTTATTCGAATATTTATTCCGCCCAGTCTTTGACGTCACCAGCCCATTTTCTCTTCACATACCTCAGAAGGTATCCATCTGCCACTGATCTCTGTACTGTGGTTTCGGTCAGTCCGTTAGATCCTCTGATATGCCGGTAGCAAAATAATGTGTTTTTAAAAACTGTTTTCAGTGGTATTTTTACGAATTTCTGTATGTGTGGTGTCAGCATAAGATACAAATCTACACGAGATGCGCAGGTTATGATAATAACATATTGTTTTCCATTTTAATCGGTCTGTTAATGAGTTCAGCTTAAAACTCAAATGAAACCACTGTTTCTATAAGTCTTAAACAACATTTAATTGCCAGCAAGATGGCCAAGGAAAAGAGGATTTATTTATAGAATAGAATGGGCAGTTAAAAGGAACAGTGAGTGCTAAGAAAGGACAGTAAACAGATGAATAGTCTAAATTCTGTCAGAAAAGTCCACTTTCAAGGACATGTGATACGAAGCGGAAAACTGAAAAAAAATGCAATGACTACAGAAAAGATTGGGGAAACAGGGAGAGAGGAAGGCAACGAGAGAAGATACTAGACAGTTTAACAACGTTGAACATCAACGTTTGGTTGATATGAAACATAGAGGTAAGAGGTGGAGAAATATAAGCGTCAACTCTTCTGGACATGACACTTGATGATGATACATTTAAGATATTAGACATTCACTGAAAATCATGATTAATAATGAAGTTAGTCCAACGGTACTGTGCGATCTTTAATTACGTTTTGAATAGATTGAACATTATTAACTAGTGAAAGAGAACAGTGATTATGGTTATGGTTAGTCTAAAACCCCCGGTATCACTGCAAACAAATTAAAATCCATAACTGCTCAATCAACCCTGCCATTGGAATCATCCGAATTAAAACTCATCTCATTGAAGGACCCAAAACAAAGAAAGGCAGCTGCAGTCCTCATCATAGTAGCTATAGCAAAAGACAAAAGTTCAAGCGGCACCAAAAGTGAACACAGCAGAACTGTCCTTCGTCATGCTATATCATCATTCATCATAAGCAATTGGAATATCCAAACACCATCCGGATGAAAAACACAGCTCACCGTGTGCACAGAGCACTAACTCAGTAGCTCCGGCTGCAAGCCGGACTTGAAATATGAGGAAACTGCAGCAAGAAACACTTTTCAGACATACCCTCAATGGTTCTTGTCCGCAAGTTTGACCGGAGAACAGTATCAAGTAATACTACAAGTTGAATTATCCTGATATAAACGTATCCTGCTACGATAACGCGTGTCCAGTTAAGTCATTCAACAAATAACATGAAAACAAGGTTAACCTCAAGCATGACGTGTAGGAAGTAGCCATTTATTGCCAATACTATTTGTGACAGTGGCCTTATTTACGAATAATAAGGTCAGTAATATGCCATACTCTCTATCCCATGAAAAGGAATTGTGGATACCCATTTCAAGACTATCATCATCATCATGTGCCATACTGGTTGGCGTAGGCGATCATGTCCCTGCACAATCTTCTATCTACAGTGCATCGTATCAGTTCTGTTGTTGACTGTTTTCCATGCCATGACAGCAAGCTATCCAGTATTTTCTCTCTTTGTCGTCCGCGATCTCTCTTTCCTTTTATTTTGCCAGTTGTAACCAATTATTTCAACTTTCCTCTTCTCATGATGTGCCCGAAAAATGTTGATTGCTTCTTTCTGATATTTTTTAAGAGCTCCCTTTTCGTGTTGGCCTCTTTGAGAAGTTCCTCATTGGTCTTTTTATCTGTCCAGGGAACTTTCAACATTTCAAGACTATAATGGGCCTAAAAGCTGAAGGGTCATCACCGAACAACCTTGTAGTTCTCCCTAAACTATTTCAGTAACCAGTGCTACAACTGGACTCTATATAGTATTAAGTAATGATATATTGTAATTAAAGATAATTAAATAGTACTCTAACTGGACTCTATATAGTATTAAGTAATGATATACTGTAATTAAATAGCATTAAATAGTACTCTAACTGGACTTGTATACAAGTATTAAGTACTATTATAATGACATTAAATGGCACTAAATAGTTCTTTCTCATGTGCCAGATAATACTGTAGTAGAGGGATCGAGAAAAAGACAGTAATCTGATACCTAAAAAGTGTTGTTTTTTTTTCCAAAGGCCATTAAGCAGGAGCAGTTATCGTCTCAAATTCGGCGTCCGCACTTCGGAACTCTCATAATAGTGGGCTCTTTCTTTGTTGGATAGAACATATAGTGGATTAAAGCACTTATAGAGCTCCCACGGGTCTAATGTCCTCTCTATCCTGGGTCTATGGTAGTAATGGAAGAGTTGGCAGAGTATCTTTAAAAAAGATAAAAGAGTTGTAGCATTTGTTATGGACAAGACTGAGACATACTGAAGCTATTATGTGCATTGTAGTTTGACTGAGGTAACTCACATTTACGAAATAGCAAACATGAGACTGCAAGAATCATGTTTAAAAGCTTGGCGCGTTTAGTCTCTTCTTCCTCTACCTTTTCAGCTCCCAGTGGAGCATAGGTCTTCAACAAACACTTTCCAAGTCGTTCTGTTTTTTGCCATTCTTTTAAGATCATTCCATTTCTTCCCCATCATCTTCATCTCTGCTTCTATCTGTCTTCTCCAAGAATTCCTTGGTCTTCCTCTGTGTCTTTTCCCCTGGGGGTTCCAAAAAAGGGCCTGTTGTGTAATATTCTCAGTTGGTTTCCGTAGTGTGTGTCCTATCCAGCGCCATCGTCTTCGCTGTATCTCTTTATCCACTGGTGTTTGACTGGTACATTTCCATAATTCTATGTTAGTGATTTTGTCCTGCCATTTCCATCCTTTTATCCTGCGTAAGCATCCATTAATGAAAGTCTGTATCTTCATGATTGTCAGTTGTGTTGTTCTCCATGTTTCATAGCCATATAATAGGACCGCTTTAACATTTGAGTTGAAAATTTTTATTTTTGTATTTAACCTAATTTCTTTGGATTTCCATATGTTTCCCAGTGCAATGAAAGCTCCTCTTGCTTTTGATATCCTTATTTTGGTATCATTTTCTATTCCTCCCTCTTTATCTATATTACTGCCCAGATATATGTAAGATTGTACATCTAGTAGAGGTATTTCTCCTAGTTTTATTTGGTTATTGCCAACTGTATTAATTCTCATAATGTTGGTCTTATCTCATATTAATCTTCAGTCCTAGCTGTTGTGATCTATCATCAAGTATGCTCATTTTATCCTGCATCTATTGATGGATGTGTGATAGGAGAGCTATGTCAAAGTCTAAATCTTCAAGTTGTTTGGTCGGTGACCACTGGATTCCATTTCTGTTGTTTTGAGTTATTTTCATAATCCAATCTATGGCCAGTAGAAAGAGAAATGGAGACAGAAGGCATCCCTGCCTGACTAATGTTCTTATTTCAAATGCTTCTGTAATCTGTCCTTCAGTGGCGCTTGTAATGGTAGAGGGGAATGAGTTGTTGTTGAACGATTTTTTTTTTTCGTTCGCCAGCTTTGACGAAGTCCCTAGAGACTCATCATCATCATCATGTGCCGTACCGGTTGGCGTTAGCGATCATGTCCCTCCACAATCTTCTATCCACAGTGCATCGTATGAGTTCTGTTGTTGACTGTTTTCCATGCCATGACACCAAGCTATCCAGTATTTTCTCTCTTTGTCGTCCGCGATCTCGCTTTCATTTTATTTTGCCAGTTGTAACCGAGTATTCGAACTTTCCTCTTCTCATGATGTGTCCAAAAAATGTTGATTGTTTCTTTCTGATGTTTTTTAAGAGCTCCCTTTTTGTGTTGACCTCTTTGAGAACTTTCTCATTGGTCTTTTTAGCTGTCCAGGGAACTTTCAACATTCTTCTGAGAAATCCCATCTCTGTGGCCTCTAATCGTCTTTTCATTTGTTTGTCTACTGTCCATGATTCGCTTCCATAGGTCAGAATTGGTTCTATATAGCATCGATGAACTCTCTTTCTCATTTCTATTGACATAGATTTGTTTCATTAGATATTTTTCATTTTCTGAAATGCTATTTTGGCCTGAGCTATTCTGCTTTTTATTTCTGTGTTGCATCTTCCAACTGTTGTTATCACTGTGCCCAAGTATTTCAAACGCTGCACTTGCTTCAGATTTGTCTTGTTTATTTGTATGCTGCAGGATGGTGATGATTGTTTCTTCGATATAACTATTACTTCTGTTTTCTTACTATTCAGACGGAGACCTTTCTTGTTGCTTTCCTTTACTATTATATCTATCATTCCTTGTAGCTCATTCTCTCCCTAGAGACTAGGAAGTGAATTTTGCGTGTTAATCCATTTTTTCTTGGCAGCCATGTTCACAGGGGTCCCTCGCCGCACAGGCAGATAACTCCGACTTCGGAGGTACTCATATATTTCCGTCGATGAGTAATTGACGTTTCAAGCCGGGCCTCGCTGCTGAGACCAGGGGTGGTTGCCACAGAGAGAAATCATAAATAAAAATCCCAACCAACCGGGATTTGAACCCTCTGTCAACCTCTCTGTTTCAACCTCTCTGTCTCGAGGCCGGCGTCTTGCCTCGAGACCAACCAGTCACCTTGTTGAATGAAATGAGGAGAAATTTTATTGAATATCGACCTACGTAGACTTCACAGCTTAAATATTGTACATGTTTTAATGATAACTATAGATGTGTCTCCATCCAGATCGACGGCCTCTCGTCCATGTTGTCTAAAATGTTTGACTACGGTAAGCTAATATGGCACAAACACCTATTTTCTTCTTTCTTTTCATTTATGTTCTTTCAGACATAAGAGTAGCAGGAATCGGCTCCATCAATTAGATAGAGTTGTGAATCAATTCAGAGGAAGAAGTATGTTTACAGCACTCGGAAAAAAATGACAATCAACAACAGAAAAAAACAAAGAACAATATATGATCCTAAGTAGGATCGAACCCTTACCCTTTGGCACAGCGCCTTGGCCGAGAGAAGCCAAACGCTAGTGAAAACTGCCAACTCAGCTAATTGAGTTAGTTAGCCCTAGCGTGCCAACGTCCATATATCGTTCTTTGTTTTTATCTGTTGATTATTTGTCATTTTTTCCGAGTGCCGTAAATATGCCTCATCCTTTGAATTGATTCGCTCGCTGATTATCGCCTCGGAAGTTTCCCTCTATAATAACATCCATTTATTATTATTTATCTCTAGTTAGAGTTGCTTGCACAGAACAGAGACACATTTCAGATTGGATAAAAGATCTTTACAAGGATTGACAACTGCTAGAATAAAAATGTAGATAAGAAAAAAGAGTATCTGGGTCAGTGCCCTATGGGTCGGCTACGGCTCGAAAGGTCAACAGATAGAGATAGATATATAGACATAACTAATGTTTGATTGAATTATTATTTTCTAGATCTGTTTATACTTGATGACATTTAAATAGAGAAGTTGACACGGACAAGAACTAGGACTAGTATGATGATAATAATTCATCAGTACCAATGACAGCTGGTTTCATTCGCAAGGGAGGGTTTTTCTTGTTAGAATCATCATAACTACACACCGGACGAATCCATATGGGTTTCAAAATTGAGTTATTGAGTTATTTGCTGGTCATCATCGTTGCATTCCGAACATGTCCATAGATGCTCCGATATTGAGTTATTTGCGGGTTTCATCGTTGCATTCCGAACATGTCCATAGATGCTCCGATATTGAGTTATTTGCGGGTCATCATCGTTGCATTCCGAACATGTCCATAGATGCACCGATATTGAGTTATTTGCGGGTCATCATCACTGCATTCTGAACATGTCTTATGTGTTCCGATATTGAGTTATTGAGTTATTTGCGGGCCATCATCACTGAATTCTGAACATGTCTTATGTGTTCCGATATTGAGTTATTGAGTTATTTGCGGGTCATCATCACTGCATTCTGAACATGTCTTATGTGTTCCGATATTGAGTTATTGAGTTATTTGCGGGCCATCATCACTGAATTCCGAACATGTCTATAGGTGCTCCGATATTGAGTTATATGTGGGTCATGATCATTGTACTCAGAACATGTCCATTCCTTCAATAGTCTTGATGAGAACCCTGACCGACGTGAAAGATCTCTGCAGTAACGGTCTGCAATCCGAGGTGCATGTAGGCTTCTGCTAAAAGTGTTGCATGAACAGCGGCCAGATTCTGTGGCTTACTCTTTTTGATTTTAACCGCCAAGGGTTCTTTAACGTCTGCCAGAGCACACGGAACCTCATGTTTGTTGCCGTTATCCGAGAGGGCTAGACTTCGGATCTTACGAGAGAAGAAATCAGGGAGGGTTAACATAATGACAAGTTCTATTTTTGACAAATCCCCACAACCCACAATCCCCACAACCTGATGTGGGCTTCGAACCCGGGACCTTTCTGTCCAGAGGTGGCTGACGTCATACCTATAGACTACCCAGCGGCCCCAACTCCCCAAGGCTCGTTAATAAAATCAAACATTGCTATTTCATTAATCACTTGAAGCATAAAACTATTAAAATATTCACACAAAGAGCGCCGGTAGTGAAGCAACGAAACACAAACAATAATTAGCCGATTATCGGGGGGGGGGGGGGGGGGAGGAGCGTTGGTATATCTTATAATGCTCACACTTTTGGAATAAATATATTGTGTTAAGGATTTATTTAGCGTTAAAGGCGATTTGTTGTAACAGATTGATAATCAGGGGCATTCATTAAATTGTCTATCTGTTCGTGTCATTCTCTTTGTTGTTGATTTACAATAACGAAGCGATATCACTGCACAGCTCATAGACTATTAGCCCCTTTAGCAGACAGCGATATGTGTACGTGCTTAAGAGGTCCGTGGTGCCCTGGCAATACTTACTTGTCACATACCCTTTCAGTGCACTTCTTCTTTGTTAGTTATATCATTACCAGTTGGCGTTTACCCTTTTATTTAATTACAAGCATATAACAAATGTAAGAATTTATAAATTTTAATCTGTTACATGTAATTAATTTCTTCTCGTTCTCGTTTTTTTCTGTCTCTATCTCTCAATATTTATTTCTCTCGCATTTCCACTCTCTCTTTCTCATATAAATATATATATATAAAGGTAAAGGTAAAATACGAGACTTGAACCGGCGATTTATCACGCGAGCTTTCACCAAATGTGCTCAGCCGCCTATCCAGAAGTGTTCGGCGACTTCTGGATAGTGCCGTTTCAAGCATCGAAACTCACGATGCGAGGCGACATTCCTTTACCTTCCCAGAGTACTACCCTGGTACCCATTTCTGCCAACGGCTGGGTCCACCGTGCGGGTATCTTTTTTTTTTTTTCCAACCACGAGTACAATTCACACTGCTTCCAGCGGGAATCGAACACAGGTTGTCAGAACGTCGGTAGCCCAGTCTAGTAAATATATTAGTATAATATAATTATATATAATTATTATAAGTATATATATATATATATATATATATATATATATATTTTTTTTTTTTTTAATTTGTCTTGAAATCTCTTGTTAACTCTTGATCTCTATCTCTGTTTCTGCGTCTTCCTATTGCTTTCTTTCTTGCTGTTTTGCCCCCCTGTCAATCTCATTTCTCTAATTTTTCACTTACGTTTACTCTCACTTTGTCTTTTTATTCTTTTTCTCATTCTCATATTCTATAATATCTTTTCTCTTTCTTTTCGCTCTTTCTCTTTCTTTTATTTCTTTTCTCTCGCTTTCTCTGTCACCATTTTGTGCTAGAATGTTGCAGCTAGACAGTTTCGTTAGGCTTAGATGACAGTAGATTCATCAGATGGAAATCTCTTATCTTCAAACATCTGCCAGATATTTCTTTATCAACCCTAAAGAGTGTTGTTCCACAGCTTATTATAGCTGCGACATTTGTGTATTTTCTACGCCATATTGAACATCATGACGTATTTATTGTGTACTATTTCAAGTTAGACAATCTCAACAGAGGTGAGATGCAGAACGGCCCAGGCAAAAGCAGCTTTCCAAAAAATGAGAAAGATACTATGCAATCCATTTTTGACAATAGAAATAAGAAAAAGAGTTCTTAAATGTTACGTAGAGCCAGTGTTAACATATGGATGGGATTCATTGACAATAGGACAACAGACAAGAAAATCACTGGAGTCTGTAGAAATATGGTTTTACAGAAGAATGTTGAGAATACAATGGACAGCTAAGAAGAGTAATGAAAATGTTCAGAAAGAAGTCAAAGCAAAACGAGAGTTAATTTCAAATATTAGGAAGAAACAATCATAATTTTTTGGCCATGTAACGAGAAGAGAACAGCTAGAATATATTGTAACAACTGGAAAAATTTAGGGACGAAGAGATATCTATCTATCTATCTATTGACCTTTCGAGCCGTAACCGGCCCATAGGGCGTAGACCAAGATACACCTTCTCCTATATGAATTTTTGTTCTAGCAGTTTTCTTTTAAAGATATTTTATCAAATCTCGCCATCTGTCTCTGTTCTGTGCAAGCAGTTCTATCTCATTGAGGGAGCCGATTCCTGCTGCTCTTGCCTCTCTCATCAATGTTCTTCTCAGTGTCTCCCTGGGTCTTCCTCTTTTTCTTTTACCTGTTGTTTCCCATATGAGGGCTTGCTTTGCTATTCGATTATTATCTCTTCTCATCACATGTCCAACGTATGACCATCGTCTTTTCTTTATTACTGAAGATATTAGTGGTTGATTGGCGATTTCTCTAATTTCCTCGTTTGTTTTGAATTCGTTCCATTCTATACCAAGTATTTTCCTTAGACATTTATTTTCGAATGCGTTCAACTTTGTTTCTATATCTCTTGTTGTTTTCCAGCTTTCACACGCATACGTAAGGGTTGATAGTACATTTGATTTGAATAGCCTAAGTTTTGTGTTTGTGCTAATGAGTTTTGATTTCCACAACTTTTCAAGGCTTCTGAAAGACATTGCTGCTTTAGCCAGTCTGATTCTAATTTCTTTGCTCGTATCCCCTTCTCGATCAATGTGACTTCCAAGATAGATGAAGTGATCGATCTCTTCTACTGGTTTGTTTTCCATGTATATTTTGTCACTTGTTGGAATTAAACTTTTCATGACTTTAGTCTTTTCATGATTGACCTCAAGCCCAATTTTGCTGGCTATTGATGATAGTTCATTTGTGTTTTCCTGCATCGTTTTTATCTGATTGCTGATGAGAACTATGTCATCAGCAAAGTCCAGGTCCTCCAAATGGTCTCCTTGTATCCATTCGATGCCTTTATTACCAGTGCAGCATTTCTTCATTATGAAGTCCATAACAATTCCAAATAACAAGGGCGATAAAATACATCCTTGTTTAACCCCAGTTTCTATTGGGAAACATTCGCTCAGTCCTTCCTCTGTTCGAACTGCACATGTGTAACCATCATACATGTCTTTGATAATATTTATGATTTTTGATGGTAAGCCATATTAAGAGATATAGGGAGGTATAAAAAAAATAGTAAAGTACCCCCGTCACGCCAAGTGGCGTATAGGGAATATGGTGTTAGTGACCATAAATTTTACTGACCTTCGGCACATGATTTTTGGGGTAATGTGGTTGGTATTACGCCCGTGCCGCTTCACTTTCCCAGAAAAAAATCCGGTACCCATTAAAGGCTGGGTGAACCCGGAAGCCGTCGGTTGGGATCGAACCCTACCCCTTGTCCTTTGTAGTCCAGTTCACTAACCACTGAGCTATCGCGGCTCCCTAGATATAGGGAAGCAAAGAGAAAAAATACCAGGCAGCTTAAGAGAATGGCTTGGCAGAAGGACAACAACAGAAATGATAAATAACTGTCGAGATAGAAAGTTGTGGATAGACATGATCACCTACGCCAACAGGCCCGGTACTTGATGATGATGATGATTTCAAGTTAACTTACCTTGACTTGTGGCTATGTCCAGCCTTGTACAGTGGCAGATGTTTGAAGATAAGAGATTTCTATCTGCTGAACCTACTGTCATCCAAGCCTAATTATCTAGTTGGAACGTTCTAGCATATCACATTAACATCTTACCTCTCGTTGTTAGCTCTGGCATGGGAAGGTCAAAGTTCACTATCAGACTCTCTGGAGAGGTAATTTGGGATAAAGTTCCCACAGACTCAGTTCTCAGCTTTGGTGCTCTCCTAATTATGAGGTAATAAATACAAAACCGTTTATTATATTTTAATGATGAAGGGAGAAACACTTTTATTAGGGGAGGAATTAGTGAGAACGACTTTTATTAGGGAGCGAGAAAGTGAGAAACACTTTAATTAGGGGATGAGAAAGAGAGAAACACTTTTATTAGGGGAGGAAAAAGTGAGAACGACTTTTATTAGGGAGCGAGAAAGTGAGAAACACTTTAATTAGGGGATGAGAAAGAAAGAACCACTTTTATTAGGGGAGGAAAAAGTGAGAACGACTTTTATTAGGGAGCGAGAAAGGGAGAAACACTTTTATTAGGGGATGAAAAAGCGAGAAAAAACTCTGATTAGGGGATGAGAAAATGAGAAACACTTTTATTAGGGGATGAGAAAATGAGAAACACTTTTATTAGGGGATGAGAAAATGAGAAACACTTTTATTAGGGGATGAGAAAATGAGAAACACTTTTATTAGGGGATGAGAAAATGAGAAACACTTTTATTAGGGGATGAGAAAATGAGAAACACTTTTGTTAGTGCTTGAAAGCTGTTTAAAAAAACAGTGTGCGAAGAAGAATGGGGTATGTGGACGAGGTAATACTTTAGAAAGAAATGCTAATTGAGAAGTAGAGGAGAAGGAGAATAAGAAGAAGACGATATTGAAGTAAACCATTATACAAGAAGAGGAATAGGATTAGTAAATTAGAAGACTAGGATGAAGCAGTGCAAGAAGAACAGTTAAAATGGGAAGAAAAGAATATTTTTTTTTAATAGTAACAAGAATAATAAAGAAGAAGAAGCAAAAAGCAGTTTAAAAAAAAATTAAGCTAAAGAAAAGTAAAGAGGGGGAAAAATGAGAACAGTAAAACGGAAGAGGTAGAACATTAATACATAGAAACAGTAGAAAAAGAGGAAGAAAAGAGGAAGAAATTCAGATGACAAACAATGGAGAAGGAAAAAAACGAACAATTTAGAAAAAGAAGACTGACGAATAATAAAAGCAATTATTTAAAAAAAAAACAGCTAAAAAAGAGTTAAGACAAAGGTAAATAGACAGAGGGGAGTGGTATAGATGAAGGAAGTAGAAGAAGAAACAGAAGAAGAAGACGAAAACCAGTTTTAAAAAAGAAGTAGAAGAATTAGAAGTGCAGAAAAGAGGAAGGTAAATGAAAAAAAAAACACAAAGAACAAATAAAGAATAAAAAAGAGAACATAATAATAAGGAGAAGAACAGTAAAATGAAAAAGAATAAAAATAGAACTAAATACAAAGAAAAGGGAAAAGAACAGTAAAATGAAAGGAAACTGGGAAAAACAACAGAAAGAAGTAAAATAGTAAAAGAAGAAGAAGTCGAAAACAGTTTTTAAAAAAGTAAAGAAGAAGACAAATAGAATGGAGTGGAGAAAAAATAAAAGGACAAAAATAGAAAAGAGCCAAAAAGAGGAAGAATAAAAGGTAGAATGATCAGAAAAAGAGAAAGAAATATTAATAAGAAAGAAGAAAACGACGAAAAAGATGATCTAAATATTCTAAATTTATTGTTATCTTTCCTGTTTCCTTCCTCATTTGCTTTTCATCGTCGAGGGGATGTATATTTTGCTCTTCTGTTGGCCTCTGCTGTTGTTTCCTAGTGTTTCTAATATTCCATCAATCCATCTTTTTCACCATCGACACTCGAGTCTGGTGCTCTCGCAACGTTTATTAAAGGCTCCCTCTGTTTTGTGTTGATCTTTCTGTCATATAAGGTTGTGAAACCATTTTATTTGTTGTTTCTATTTGTATTCAGTGGCAGGATTATTCCGACTTTATTTTCAGTTTTTCATTTCTTTTCTTATCTCTCAGGCTGTTTCCTGTTATACATCTAACACATTTCTTATCTTATCTCTCAGGCTATTTCCTGTTATACATCTAACACATTTCTTATCTTATCTCTCAGGCTGTTTCCTGTTATACATCTAACACATTTCTTATCTTATCTCTCAGGCTGTTTCCTGTTATACATCTAACACATTTCTTATCTTATCTCTCAGGCTGTTTCCTGTTATACATCTAACACATTTCTTATCTTATCTCTCAGGCTGTTTCCTGTTATACATCTAACACATTTCTTATCTTATCTCTCAGGCTGTTTCCTGTTATACATCTAACACATTTCTTATCTTATCTCTCAGGCTGTTTCCTGTTATACATCTAACACATTTCATCTTAGCCATTATCATCATCATTGAGTGCCGTCTCCGCATCGAATTTTGGCTACCATTCTGCTCTGTCTCTTGTTTTGATGGTACGGGTTGTCATAGGCTGACCTGTCCATCTTTTGATGTTACACGTCCATGATAATCTTGGTCTGCCTCTTTTACCTTGTATTTTCCCTTCCAATATTTATTTTAGTAGGCTGTTATGTCTTTTAACATGCACCAAAAATTGCATTTGTTTTGTTCTAATTGTGCTTAGTAGTTCTCTTTTCATTTTTAGTTGCTTTAAAACTTCATCATTTGTTTTCTTTTCCTTCCATCCAATTCTACCTATTCTTCTATAAATCCACATTTCAAAGGCTTCAATTTTCTGTTCTGTTTTCTTGTCTAATGTCCACGTTTCCGCACCACATAGGAATATTGAGAAGATATATTTTGATATTCCTAGTTTTATCCCTGGTGTTATTTGCTTTGATTTTAGTTATTATTTACATGGCATTAAAATTACTTTTTGCTATTCCTATTCATCTTAGTAGTGATTACATTTTTATTGTTCTTTAGTGAGTCTAAGTTCATGTTGAACCTTATTTTTTAAAAAAAACTACTTATTTATCAAATATGACTATATTTAACTATCTTAAAAAAAGAAATCATAGCTGTTATAGCTTTTATGACATTGCCTTTTTGGGTTTTTTTTTTTTTTTTTTTGGAGCCTATCCATCTTTCGTCCTGTCGAACTGAAGACGGCACATCGGCGGAAATGCTAGGCTCTCCATGTTCGACGATCTTTGCTATCAAGTGTCAGACCTTGCACAGGACCGCAGTGTGTCCCCTCACGTGTATCTGTTCTGAGCGAGCCTCGATAAGGGAGCTGATGTCAGCTATTGTAGCTTCTCGATTCAGTGTTCTCTTTTGTGTTTCCCTAGGTCAGCCGATTTTTTGTCACCTTTTGATTGTCATTTTAGGGTTTGATTTGAGCTTCTCTTGTTGTCTCCTTTCATCCCATGACCAACATATCAACCTTCTTCTCTTGTTGTCTCCTTTCATCCCATGGCCAACATATCAACCTTCTTCTCTTGTTGTCTCCTCCCATCCCATGGCCAACATATCAACCTTCTTCTCTTGTTGTCTCCTCTCATCCCATGGCCAACATATCAACCATCTTCTCTTGTTGTCTCCTCTCATCCCATGGCCAACATATCAACATTCTTCTCTTGTTGTCTCCTCTCATCCCATGGCCAACATATCAACCTTCTTCTCTTGTTGTCTCCTCTCATCCCATGACCAACATATCAACCTTCTTCTCTTGTTGTCTCCTCTCATCCCATGGCCAACATATCAACCTTCTTCTCTTGTTGTCTCCTTTCATCCCATGACCAACATATCAACCTTCTTCTCTTGTTGTCTCCTCTCATCCCATGGCCAACATATCAACCTTCTTCTCTTGTTGTCTCCTTTCATCCCATGGCCAACATATCAACCTTCTTCTCTTGTTGTCTCCTCTCATCCCATGACCAACATATCAACCTTCTTCTCTTGTTGTCTCCTTTCATCCCATGGCCAACATATCAACCTTCTTCTCTTGTTGTCTCCTTTCATCCCATGGCCAACATATCAACCTTCTTCTCTTGTTGTCTCCTTTCATCCCATGGCCAACATATCAACCTTCTTCTCTTGTTGGCTCCTCTCATCCCATGACCAACATATCAACCTTCTTCTCTTGTTGTCTCCTTTCATCCCATGACCAACATATCAACCTTCTTCTCTATATTATAAAAAAGTAAAGTACCCCCCGTCACGCCAAGTGGCGTATAGGGAAATATGGTGTTAGTGACCCTATATTTTACAGACCTTCAGCACATGATTTTTGGGGTAATGTGGTCGGTATTACGCCCGTGCTGCTTTTACTTTCCCAGAAAAAATCCGGTACCCATTTAAGGCTGGGTGAACCCGGAGCCGTCGGTTGGGATCGAACCCTACCCCTTGTCCTTAGTAGTCCAGTTCACTAACCACTGAGCTATCGCGGCTCCTACTAATTTTTAGGGAATTAGTAAAACCCAGGTGTCCTCGCCAGGATTACGAACCCCGGCTGTTGCCGTGGTAAGCCAACCGCCTATCGATTGCGCTAACCGGACACCCTTCTCTATATTATAGATGATATTTTTGGATGTTTTGTCATTTCTCTTATTTATACACTAAACAAAACTATAAGAAATACATTTAGAAATGAAACTTTGAGATAACGTTGGGTATAACATCAGCTGTTGATTATAGAACAATAGTGAATCAAACAGTTTGGAAATTCCCCAATCCGAATTAGAGTTAATGAACTTAAAGCTTGAGTTAAGGCGATAGAGCTGAGAGGAAACCCAGAAAAATATCAATAGATGGAATCAAAGAAATAAATTCGCTACGCCAACAGTTTAAGTACTGAAGGTCAGAGATATACATATTCATCCTTGATGCGACGCAAGCCGACACAAGAACTACTAGCACGAAAGAAAGAAAGACAGAAAGAAAGAAGGAAAGAAAGAGAAAAAAAAAAGAAAATAATTTTTGGCACAGTCGGAGAGGTAGAAATAGATAACATAAAAGAATTAACAGCTTGAAATGAGCTGACAACAAGAAATGTGTACTCATATAATATAGCAAATGTCATGGAAGATGAAACTGGAGAACAAATATCAGCCAAACTGAAATTGGGGAGCGAATGTCATCAAAGCTGAATTGGAGAGAAAATGGCATCACATTGAAATTGACAAGCGGATGCCAAAAAGAAGTAACTGGGGAGAAAATGTCACCAAAGTTGAAAATGAAATGCTTGCAGCATTAAAGATGAAACTAGAAAGAAAATTCATTCAAGATGTAACTATGGAGCAAGTGTCACCAAGATGTAACTATGGAGCAAGTGTCACCAAGATGTAACCATAGAGCAGGTGTCACAAGATGTAATTATGCAGCAGGTGTCACTAAGGTGTAACTATAGAGCAGGTGTCACTAAGATGTAACTATGGAGTAGGTGTCACTAAGATGTAACTATGGAGCAGGTGTCACAAGATGTAACTATGGAGAGAGTGTCACCAAGATGTAACTATGGAGCAGGTGTCATAAAGATGTAACTATGGAGCAGGTGTCACTAAGATGTAACTATGGAGCAGGTGTCACTAAGATGTAACTATGGAGCAGGTGTCACTAAGATGTAACTATGGAGCAGGTGTCACTAAGATGTAACTATGGAGCAGGTGTCACTAAGATATAACTATGGAGCAGGTGTCACTTAGATGTAACTATGGAGCAGGTGTCACTAAGATGTAACTATGGAGCAAGTGTCACAAGATGTAACTATGGAGCAGGTGTCACTAAGATGTATCTATGGAGCAAGTGTCACCACATGTAACTATGGAGCAAGTGTCACCAAGATGTAACTATGGAGCAGGTGTCACAAGATGTAACTATGGAGCACGTGTCACCAAGATGTAACTATGGAGCAGGTGTCACCAAGATGTAACTATGGAGCAAGTGTCACCAAGATGTAACTATGGAGCAGGTGTCACAAGATGTAACTATGGAGCAAGTGTCACCAAAATGTAACTATGGAGCAGGTGTCACCAAGATGTAACTATGGAGCAGGTGTCACAAGATGTAACTATGGAGCAAATGTCACCAAGATGTAACTATAGAGTAAGTGTCACCAAGATGTAACTATAGAGCAGGTGTCACAAGATGTAACTATGTAGCAGGTGTCACCAGATGTAACTATGGAGCAGGTGTCACAAGATGTAACTATGGAGCAAGTGTCACAAGATGTAACTATGGAGCAAGTGTCACAAGATATAACTATAGAGCAAGTGTCACAAGATGTATCTATGGAGCAAGTGTCACAAGATATAACTATGGAACAAGTGTCACAAGATGTAACTATGGAGCAAGTGTCACAAGATGTAACTATGGAGCAAGTGTCACAAGATGTAACTATGGAGCAGGTGTCACAAGATGTAACTATGGAGCAGGTGTCACAAGATGTATCTATGAAGCAAGTTTCACCAAGATGTAACTATGAAGCAAGTTTCACCAAGATGTAACTATGAAGCAAGTTTCACCAAGATGTAACTATGGAGCAGGTGTCACCAAGATGTAACTATGGAGCAAGTGTTACCAAGATGTAACTATGGTGCAGGTGTCACCAAGATGTAACTATGGAGCAGGTGTCACCAAGATGTAACTATGGAGCAGGTGTCACCAAGATGTAACTATGGAGCAGGTGTCACCAAGATGTAACTATGGAGCAGGTGTCACCAAGATGTAACTATGGAGAAAGTGTCACCAAGATGTAACTATGGAGAAGTGTCACCAAGATGTAACTGAGGAGACAATATTACCAAGCTGAAACTGGAGAAGAAATGTCATGGAATCCCAAATTCAGGAGCAACTGTCATGAAATTGAAGACCAAATGGCATCAAAGTTGAAGGCAAATAAGCAAAGAAATATAAAAATAATGATGAAATATCTTTGTAATAAGCTGAAAATTGTCACTCAATTAGAGACCAAAGAAGACAATTGAAATTCTAGATTTACGAATGGATAAAACGTTGGGAATAATTCGTTAGATGGAGATGAAGACGCGTAATGTAGCCTTGAAGCAAAGAAAATATGGAGACAAAATTATTAAATACAGTTAGGAACAAGACTCATGAAAGTTGTTGAGTCTTTAGAACGATATAAGAACATATTAAAAGGTATATCACAAGGAGTTTGAATGTAGAAGAGGAAGGCACAATCACAAGAAGGTAAAATCAAAATTAAAATTAACTCAGGAGTCAAGAGATCGAGAAAATATAGTGCAAACGAAGCAGCGAGACGCAACAGAGTCTAACGTAGACTGTGATTTCAACGAAGAAGAAGATGGGGAGAAGAAGCAGAAGTAGAAGAAGATGAAGAAGAAGATGAAGATGAAGATGAAGATGAAGATGAAGATGGAGAAGAAGATGAAGATGAAGATGAAGATGGAGAAGAAGATGAAGATTAAGATGAAGATGAAGAAAATGAAGAAGAAGATGAAGAAGATGATGAAGAAGATGATGAAGAAGATGATAAAGAGGAAGATGATGAAGAAGATGAAGAAGAAGATGATGAAGAAGATGATGAAGATGATGATGAAGAAGATGATGAAGAAGATGTGAAGAAGATGATGAAGAAGATGAAGAAGATGATGATGAAGAAGATGAAGAAGAAGATGTGAAGAAGATGAAGAAGATGATGAAGAAGATGATGAAGATGATGATGAAGATGAAGATGAAGATGAAGATGGAGATGAAGATGAAGATGAAGATGGAGAAGAAGATGAAGATTAAGATGAAGATGAAGAAAATGAAGAAGAAGATGAAGAAGATGATGAAGAAGATGATGAAGAAGATGATAAAGAGGAAGATGATGAAGAAGATGAAGAAGAAGATGATGAAGAAGATGATGAAGATGATGATGAAGAAGATGATGAAGAAGATGTGAAGAAGATGATGAAGAAGATGAAGAAGATGATGATGAAGAAGATGAAGAAGAAGATGTGAAGAAGATGAAGAAGATGATGAAGAAGATGATGAAGATGATGATGAAGAAGATGATGAAGATGAAGAAGAAGATGATGAAGAAGATGATGAAGAAGAAGATGATGAAGATGAAGAAGAAGATGATGAAGAAGATGACGAAGAAGATGATGAAGAAGATGATGAAGAAGATGATGAAGATGAGGAAGAAGATGATGAAGAAGATGATGATGAAGATGAAGAAGATGATGAAGAAGATGATGAAGAAGATGATGAAGAAGATGATGAAGAAGATGATGAAGATGATGATGAAGATGATGAAGAAAATGATGAAGATGATGATGAAGAAGATGAAGAAGAAGATGATGAAGAAGATGATGAAGATGAAGAAGAAGATGATGAAGAAGAAGATGATGAAGATGAAGAAGAAGATGATGAAGAAGATGATGAAGAAGATGATGAAGAAGATGATGAAGAAGATGATGAAGATGAAGAAGAAGATGTGAAGAAGATGATGAAGTAGATGATGAAGAAGATGAAGAAGATGATGAAGAAGATGATGAAGTAGATGATGAAGAAGATGATGAAGAAGATGATGAAGAAGATGATGAAGATGAAGAAGAAGATGTGAAGAAGATGATGAAGTAGATGATGAAGAAGATGAAGAAGATGAAGAAGAAGATGATGAAGTAGATGATGAAGTAGATGATGAAGAAGATGATGAAGAAGATGATGAAGATGATGAAGAAGATGAAGAAGAAGATGATGAAGTAGATGATGAAGAAGATGATGAAGAAGATGATGAAGAAGATGATGAAGATGAAGAAGAAGATGTGAAGAAGATGATGAAGTAGATGATGAAGAAGATGAAGAAGATGATGATGAAGAAGATGAAGAAGAAGATGTGAAGAAGATGATGAAGAAGATGATGAAGAAGATGATGAAGATGATGATGAAGAAGATGAAGAAGAAGATGATGAAGAAGATGATGAAGATGAAGAAGAAAATGATGAAGAAGAAGATGATGAAGATGAAGAAGAAGATGATGAAGAAGATGAAGAAGAAGATGATGAAGAAGATGATGAAGAAGATGATGAAGATGAAGAAGAAGATGATGAAGAAGATGATGAAGAAGATGAAGAAGATGTGAAGAAGATGATGAAGATGATGATGAAGAAGATGATGAAGATGATGATGAAGAAGATGAAGAAGAAGATGTGAAGAAGATGATGAAGAAGATGATGAAGAAGATGATGATGAAGATGAGGAAGAAGAAGAAGAGTAGATGAAGATGATGAAGAAAGTGTTGTATAGGAAGGAAAATGACGAATCGAAGCTGTCATGAACGTTAGAGATACATGTTGGTAAGAGAGTCAAATTGGTCAGTGACATCAAGAGGCAGGCTGAAAAAAATCAATAACATTCAGTAAGACCAAAGCAAAAGACATATACAGATAACGCTCACTGATAGCCACCATTCTACACGTAAACGACACAGAATGAAACAAAATTATCCCTCATATGTCTGACTACTGCAGCACCGAGTCCAAATTGTCCTCATAGTTTATCGTTCTCCTGATATATTTATTGAAACGAAGGTGAAAGTCTATTGAAATACCTTTTGAATCCGGGCAACTAAACTATGTCCAAATACTAAAGGCGGCTTCCCCCGCGCCGCATCAAAGTCTCACGGATCGATATTTCCAATCAATTCATTGCTTATCCTGACATTCTCGGTCGAATGCTCTGCGACAAATTGCTGATTTTTTTTTTTTTTGGTTGCAGCAAGTCGCGCCATGTTTCTATAATGCACAATGTGGCATCTGCACAAGAAATGTTAGTTCGGTTAGAGAATGTGTGAGTATCGTGTGAGGAAGGAGCGAGTGGTTTGTGTGGGGCCCCCTCGGCTGAGATGCTGGGTCGAGGGCAAGAAGGAAAACGATAGGCGGTGTATAGTAAGTTGTGTGTTGAGTAAATGTGACATGATTAAAATAAAATAGGAAGGTCGGATAGCATATAGATATAGGGATGGAGAGAGCGTGGGATGAATAGGACGATAGAGAGAGAGAGAGAGAGATTGAGAGAGTAACGTGAACAAAACAAAGAGCGACAAGATATTAACTATAGCATGACAAAGAGAGAGAGAGAGAGAGAGAGAGAGAGAGAGAGATTGAGAAAGTAACGTGAACAAAACAAAGAGCGACAAGATATGAACTATAGCATGACAAAGAGAGAGAGAGAAATTGAGAGAGTCATGTGAACAAAACAAAGAGCGAAAAATATGAACTATAGCATGACAAAGAGAGAGAGAGAAATTGAGAGAGTCATGTGAACAAAACAAAGAGCGAAAAATATGAACTATATTAAGACAGAGAGAGAAATAGAACGTGCCGTAAATAGAGTGAGATAAAAATAAAGAGAGTTAAGTTAATAGATAGAACAAAAGAAGAGAGATGAATAGAATAAAGCAAACGTGAAGGGGAAACAAGGAGTGGATTGGAAAGAATCTGTGAAAACTAACGAGATCAGGAAGAAATAAAGGTGAGACAATCGGAGGAAGAGGGAGAGAGTGAGTGAGGTGAATAGAAGGAAAAAAAGAGGGCAGACGAGATGGACAGAACATGAATGAAAGAGTAATTGAGATATATAGAAAAGAGAAAGTAATTGAGATGGATAGAAAAGAGACAGTAACTGAGATAAGTAGAAAAGTGAAAGTAAATGAGATGTATAGAAAAGAGAGAGTTATTGAGATGGATAGAAAAGAGACAGTAATTGAGATGTATAATAAAGAGAGAGTTATTGAGATGGATAGAAAAGAGAGAGTTATTGAGATGTTTAGAAAAGAGAGAGTTATTGAGATGTTTAGAAAAGAGAGAGTTATTGAGATGTTTAGAAAAGAGAGAGTTATTGAGATGTTTAGAAAAGAGACAGTAATTGAGATGTTTAGAAAAGAGAGAGTTATTGAGATGGATAGAACATGGATGTGAAGGAAGAAACACCTCTTGCTTTATCTAATGTAGTACAACACTAGGCCTCTGGTGGTGATGACGTAAAGTAATAAAAAACACAAGAACTGGCATCCTTTCTCCTTCATTATGTTCAATATGGCGGATAGGCGGAAGAAACCTTTGAGGCTTTGTCTGAAATGTGTTCCTTGTAGCAGTTTCTTCATATCCCAAGTCCGTCCTGCTGTCACAGCTACTGAGTTTAGTGTTATGTGTACACCGCGAGCTGTGTTTTTCATCTGACTCGTATTTCGATATTTCGATTGCTTACGATGAACGCTTATCGTATGACAAAAAACAGTTCGGCTGCGTTCACTTTCGGTGCGGCTACACCTTATGTCTTTTGGCGTGTGCTGTGGTTGCTATGATGAAGATGATGGAGACTGAAGATGCCTTTCTTTGTTTGGATCCTTTAATGAGATAAGAAGCTAGTTTAGATGATTCCACTGGAACGGGCGGTTCAGCAAATATCGATTTTAATTCGTTTGCAGTGATACCGGGGCCTTCGACTAACTATAACTATGTTTAATAATTGGGAGCCGCGATTGCTCAGTGGTTAGTGAACTGGACTACAAAGGACAAGAGGTGGGGGTTCGATCCTGATCGACGGCTTCCGGGTTCACCCAGCCTTAAATGGGTACCGGATTTATTTATGGGAAGGTAAAGCGGCACGAGCGCAATACTGGTCACATTACCCCAAAAATCATGTGCCGAAGGTCTGTAAAAATTATGGTCACTAACACCATATTCCTTATACGTCACTTGGTGTGACGGGAATCTTTACTTATTTGTTTGTTACTGTTCAATACCTAACAGTTTCCTATTGTTGTTTGTCTTGCAGAAAAGACAACAGAAAATAATCAACATTTGTACACAGCTTTCGTTCATTCATTCGTTCATTCATTCATTCATTCATTGAGTGCCGTCTCCGCATCGAAGTTTGGCTACCATGGAGCGCCATTCCGTTCTATCTTTTCCTTTGATAGTGCACGTTGTCACAGACTGGCTTGTTCCTCTTTTGATGTTACTCCTCCATGTTAGTCTTGGTCTGCCCTCTGCCTCTTTTACCTTGTATGTTCCCTTCCAAGATTACTTTTAGTAGAGTGCGTTATCTTTTAACTTGCCCCAAAAATCTCATTTGTCTCAGCTGAATTGTGTTTTGAAGTTCTCTTATAACTTTTAGTTCTTTTATGACTTCATCGCTTGTTTGTTTCTTCTATTTTTCTACACCATACAAGAATATTGAAAAGATATAACATTTTGCTATTCTTAGTTTTAGCCCTGGTGTTATTTGTGTTGATGTTAATATATTTTTCATGGCTTAAAATTACTTGTTGCCGTTTTTATTCTTTTGTTTATTTCAGTTGTACACTTTCCACTGGTTATAGTTCGTCCAAGGTAAAGGTAAAGTACGAGACTTGAACCGGCGTCTTAGCACGCGAGTTTCCACCCATATGTGCTCGGTCGCCTATCCATAAATGTTCGGAGATTTCTGTATAGTGTCGCCTCAAGCATCGAGACTCAGATGCGAAGCGACATTCCTCACCTTCCCATGGTAATACCCTGGTACCCATTTCTACCAACGGCTGGGTCGACCGTGGGGGTATTTTTTTTTTCCAACCACGAGTACAACTCACACTGCTCCCAGCGGGAATCAAACACGGGTTGTCCGAACGTCGGTAGTCCTGTCGGCTGGTTTTCCCAACTAGGCTACCGAGGCGCCCTCATCCAAGGTAGTTATAGCTCTGAACACGTGTATTCCTTCAACATTTGATATCCACTTGTAGGTTTTGAGTATTATCTTTGTTTATTATCATAGTTTTACTCTTTTTGATGTTCATATCTAATCCATATTTTTGCTTGTCATGTTTATTTCATTAAGTAAATGTAAATCTTTAGGATTTTCTGCTAGTAGTACAGTATCGTCAGCATATCTTAGGTTATTGATTATCTTTCCATTAATGTGTAGACCTGGCATCTCTATGATATTTTTACAGATTTGCTCAGTGTATAGATTGAACAAGCTTGGTGATAGGATACACCTCTATCTCTCTCTCCATCTCTCTCTCTCTCTCTTATTAATGGTTTTAAATTATTAGGTAAAACGTTCTCTTTGTTATAGTTTATCATTGCTGTATATTTACAACACTCGGAAAAATGTCGCAAACAATAAAGAACAGAAAACAACAAAGAACAATAAACAGCCCGAAGCAGGATAAAACGTGTACTTCTCGACACGGCGACTTGGCACAAGAAAAGTACGCTGGAGCACACAGCCAACTAAGCAACCGGAAAAAGTAGCTATCATTGGCGATGTCTTTCATGCATGTGTGCTCATAACTCGTGTTCGATCCTGCTTCGAGCTGTTTATTGTTTTTTTTTTTCTGTTGTTGATTGTTTGTGATTTGTTTCCCTAGTGTTGGCAACATACCTGTTCCCCTGAAACGATTCGCCTATCTTTCTTCTATGTTTACTAGTGAACATATATCCTACTCTGATTTTAAGCGGCCATTGTTTGGAGATATTTTTCTTTCGGTTAATTCGTCAGTTTGCCCACATTGGGTAAACATATATTAAACTTACAAAATAAGAAATTTATGTAAGTTTAATACATGTTTAATCGAAGAAAGAATGTTTAATAGCTTTTTTTGTGTGTAAAATATATTGATGAAGTCTTAAAACAACTAAAAATGAAAAGAGAACATCTGAACACAATTAGAACAAGACAAATGCGATTCTTAGGTCATGTTAAAAGACACAACAGCCTACTGAAAGTAATCCTGGAGAGGAAAATACAAGGTAAAAGAGGCAGAGGCAGACTAAGATTAACATGGACGAGTAACATCAAAAGATGGACAAATCAACCGATGACAACCTGCACCATCAAAGCAAGAGATAGAGCAGAATGGCGCTCCATGGTAGCCAACCTTCGTTGCGGAGACGGCACTCAATGATGATGATGAAAATATATTCATAATTGTGCTATTTGACGAAAGGAAGAGATATTGGTCATCTATTTGTTAAAGGAAAAACCATTTTAAATATTGTGTCTTAAAGGGAAAATATATGCTCACATTTTCTCTCCTTGGTGGAAGATATACGAGAAAACTTTCTCTTGTGAAAGAAAGATATACGAGAAAACTTTCTCTTGTGAAAGAAAGAAATACGAGAAAACTTTCTCTTGTGAAAGAAAGATATACGAGAAAACTGTCTCTTGTGAAAGAAAGATATACGAGAAAACATTGTTTGTGAATGAAATATATAGAAGATAACTTTCCCTTCCGAATGAAAGGTTCCGAATTGAACGTCGGGTCAATATGGTGAATAGGCGGCAGGAACCATTGAAGTCAATCTATGAAATGTGTTCCTTGTTGCAGTTTCCTCATATTCCAAGTCCGGCTTGTTGCAGGCGCTACTGAGTTAAGTGCTCTGTGCACACCGTGAGCTGTGTGTTTCATCCGTTTTGATCATGTTTCGATATTCCAATTGTTTACGATGAATTATGATATCGTATAACAAGGAACAGTTGGTTGTGTTCACTTTCTGTGCGGTTTCGCCTTATGTCTTTTGGCGTGTGCTGAGATTGCTGTGATGAGGACTACAGCTACCTCTCTTTGTTTGGGAGATAAGTTAGTAATTCGGATGATTCCACTGGCACGGGCGGTTAAGCAATTATGGATTTTAATTCATTTGCAATGATACCGGGGCCTTCCATAACCATATTTCCATAACCATGAAAGGTATGCGAGAGAACTGTTTATCCAGGTCTGTCTTCTTTCCATCTTTCTTTATTCCACTTATATCTTCTTCTAGTTCTGGTGGTGTTCACCGTCAGGAAAGTGCATTGTTGACTGGATGTATGGGTTCTGGTTTTGTTTGAGACGGTACTGGCGTATTGTTGACTGAATGTATGGGTTCTGGTTTTGTTTGAGACGGTACTGGCGTATTGTTGACTGAATGTATGGGTTCTGGTTTTGTTTGAGACGGTACTGGCGTATTGCTGACTGGATGTATGGGTTCTGGTTTTGTTTGAGACAGTACTGGCGTATTTCTGACTGGATGTATGGGTTCTGGTTTTGTTTGAGACGGTACTGGCGTATTGCTGACTGGATGTATGGGTTCTGGTTTTGTTTGAAACAACGTTGTACTTCACATCCTCTGATGATACGATGTGCATGCTCCTATTTAAGCCCACCACTGCCTAAGCTGAGGTGCGCGTGGTCGTGCGGATAAAACCACTGTTCCGCTGGCTGAAAAGCTGACGTACAGTGTTCGAAGGCCGCGGTAGACAGAAAGGATTTTTTCAATCGGGGGTGAAATAAAAATCCAGAGTCGCACACTTCGTGGCGACTGCTTGACCAAGCGGCCTTTATCCCTCTGGTTCTATCGTTGCCCCCCGACATACACCAGCAATGGTACTGTGTGTCGTAAAGATATTTTTTTTTGTACTGCCTAAGCTTTGGTCCATATGATTGTTCGAGAGTCTCTTCTACTTTACCACTACCTTTTTTCTTTGATGTTTGCTCTGTCTTCTGTTGTTGTCAGGGCTGTTTTTGCTTCCAGGGTCTCGGTGGGCGTGAATTTCATGGCTCCGGTAATTTGAAATTTTAGAAATGTGTAAATTCTATTTCGTAAATAAAAAAAAAAAAAAAAACCAATGTACATACTTTAATTTCCAAAATAGAAAGAAATTGCCTAAATTCTAGTTTGTTTTAAATAAAACGTGTCAAAACTACGCTTGATTAAAAGAAAGAAATTGTCAAAGATTTGATTTCTTAAAAAGACGAAAAAGGAGAAGAAAATGCATGAAACTTTGCGTGAAAGTTATTGCTGTCCACGCCTAACATTATTATGATGAGGCGTGTAACGAGCGCTTGTGACTGCCTGTCAGCCACGAGAATAGCGTGGAAGAAAAAAAAAATAAAATAAAATGAGGAATGGCCCAATCGAAACTGCCCAGGGAAAATCGGAATATGGAAACAAACTAAAACCAGAACAATATAAAAGAGGTCTGCCCTGGCCGTCCGTCTGGCGCCGGTCCGTTGTTAACCTTTTATTTATTGTATCGGGCATTGATGTGTTGGTCTCCTGTGATTGATGGATCTGAAGGGGGGCAGCATTCCATGGGGTTTGTGGCTTAACGAATTGTCACAACGGATGGAGAGAACCAGAAATGGATAGAAGACGCGACGAATCATTAAGTTTCATCCCCATGTCTAAATAATGTTCGTGAATATAAAAACGTTTTATTAAGAGACGGACGGGCAGTCGTATTTATGTTTACACGTATTTGCATGATTTATTCACGTAAATGGAGGAAAATGAAGAGATGGGGAAACGTAGTCGAATGAGAATTATTTGTGGAAATAAGTGAAGAATAATTTGACGATAGTAATAAGAGACAGTGTGAAGTCAATAAGAGGGATGAGAAGGAAAGAGATTACGTGAAAACGTAAAATGAAAGTGATGGGTACTCATTATTGTATCATTGCATATAAAAACTGTACTATTATATTTGGACAGAGCTAATCAGCACTTTGATGTCTTGTCTGATTGCACATGAAGATCTGAGGGCAGTGCACTCACTGCTAAAGCACTGTCGAGAGTCCTTCGTGGTTTTTTTTTTTTTAAATAAACGGGATATTGTGACAAAACACATATAAAACACACAAACAATTCTATTCTATTCTGTTTTATTCTATTCTATTCTTGCATTTTTATTCTCAATCTGAGAACAGACAGTCATTAAGATCTATCCACTCCCGTGCTGTCCGTTTCAGACTCTTCTAAACTTATCTAGGTCTATAATTCGTCGTTGTGATCCACATGTCTTCAGGTGTGGTCTCAATGCGTTTCAATGTCTGCACTGTTTACCCCGTGTGGTCTTCAGGTAAGAGGTTGTATAGATGGTAAAGCTTATAGTGTGTCAATAATATCCCTTTCCTGTCAGCATATTTCTGGTTGATATGGTCAGTATCGAGAATACCGGTCAATATGACGGATAGGCAGCAGAAACTGTTACGGGATGTGTCTGAAAGGTGTTCCTTGTTGCAGTTTCCTCATATTCCAAGTCCGGCTTGTTGCTGGTGCTATTGGGTTAGGTGCTCTGTGCACACTGTGAGCTGTGTTTTACCCGGATTGTGTTTCGATATTCCGATTGCTTATGATGAATGATGATATCGCATGAAAGGGAACAGATGGCAGTGTTCACTTTCTGTACGGTTTCGCCTTATTTCTTTTGGCGTGTGCTGAGACTGCTAGATGGGGACTACAGTTACCTTTCTTTGTTTGGGAGATGAGGTATTAATTCGGATAATTGCACTGGAACGGGCGGTTGAACAATTATGGATTTTAATTCGTTTCCAGAGACTAGGACTAATCTAATGTTTCTGTGTTAATTAAACACTTGCGAAAATTGAGATTTGAACCCCAACCACTTGGTCAGCAGATGAGCGCCATAATCACTTCACCATCGATGCTTCTTTGTAGAGTAAGCTGCTGTTTTATTTACAAAGAACAACAATGTGAGTGGTAATGCTCGGATCCGTTCAAGGTCATAGGTGAACATACGGGCAACCATTTTCTCCAGCAGCTTGCACACCCTGTTCTGTGTTGTGATGATTCTGTAGGCACTGATCTGAGAGTGGTCCATGTTTGGCTTCAGTAGCGGTAGTAAGTAACTGTGTAGTCACTCTTCCGTATTCTGTCCACTCTGAATGCTGACATTAAACTCGCTGGCCAGTTTCTCCAAATTGTTGTCAGCTCAATCGCCTATGTCTTCAAGCCAAACCTTTCTGGACCAGGAGCAATGTTGCATGATCTGTTGAGTGTTGTGCTAACGGTATGGATTGTGATCGTAAGTTCTTATAATATGGTCAAACAATGAGATTTCCTGTTTGTAAAACGTTGTATTTTTGCTTTTGTTATCAGAAAGTCCACATTACTCTATTTATCTGTCCGTGCCACCGCCATCATATCCCTTAAAACCAAATTTATGTGGCCCTCAACAGCAACTTGTCTTATTGTTCGATTGTCCAGAATGATCAACTTCATAATAAAACTTCATAGACAAATAAGAGCGTGAAAGAGAGTGAACCAACCAGACATTCCTTAGATATCCTAGCGATAAGTGAGGCGTAATGGGAGATTATCAAGATATGTGGTACAGACCCAGAAAATCGTCTGGGGAGATCATGTCAGGTGGGGAGGGGCCAGAACAAGAGCAGTGGAGGGAAAAACGGGAGAGGAGAGAGGGGGAAAACGGAGGGGTGATGGGAGTGAAAGAAGGAAAGGAGGAGAGAAGAATTGGAAAAGAGAGAGGTGCTACCCGCGAGGGTAACAGGGATACAGTGATGCCCGGGGTGAGGCAACCCATACGGACTATCAGACGATTCTCTAAAGTAAATCGGCTGCGGCTGTCAGAGAAACAAGACACCAGGCCAGTAACTTGGACATTTGCCTTACCCTGATGGCCCTGAGAGTTGAAGTGGGATGCTATTGGGGTGCTTGCATCTCGAGTGAAGTCATACGGATATTTCCGCATGACTCCGGGACGGCGTCCTGATTTGTCTATGTAGGTCGACTTACATCGCTTATGTATGATGACATAGACAATGTTGCACGATGTACAAGTGAATTCTCTCCTCTCTGATCTCTAAAGAACCATTATAGAAGAGAATCGTATCTGTTCGGAGGACGTGGTTGCCAGTTCTGCTTAGATTGCAGCGGATCGTATCCCGATGGCTATGCGGGAGGCAGAAAGGCGGCTCCTGACATGCATGTCACGGAGGTTGCGACCAGGCAACTAATGTGGGGCCAGGGAAAAGAAGACGGGTAGTGGAGTCGGAGCGAATAATGGGGAGGTGTGGGTGAATGATTCTGATCACCGCGTTGTGGTGAGGGTGATGTGTGAGAGTAAGCACTAACCTTTCAGACATGGGACGGGTAGATAGGGTGAGAACAGCCTGGTGTGAGGTGCGGAGAACCCGTCTGAGAGCAGGAAGGAGAGATGATTCGGGATAGAGGCGTCGGCGGAAGAAGTCGAGCATCAGGTGGGCATGACGTAGGAAGTCTTCATTATCCTGGCAAAGGCGAAGAAGCCGAGTAACTACGAATAAGGAAAAGCGTTATTGCAAGATGTCAGGTGAGAAGAGTCGTAGCGGAGGAAACAATGGAAGTCAGTAGTTTTGTAGAAGACTGAGGTAAGTAGAGCAGAGATACCAAAGGAAACTGTAATATCTAGGAAGGGGACAGAGGAGATGGAAATGAAGGAAGTGAGGCGGATCGAGGTATGGGTCGAGGTATGGGTCGAGGTATGGGTCGAGGTATGGGTCGAGGTATGGGTCGAGGTATGGGTCGAGGTATGGGTCGATGTATGGGTCGAGGGGTGAATATGTTGCACATGCTCGATGAATAGGGAGATTTCCTCCTGGGAAAGTTCAGTCAGACCGATGCAGTCGTCACTGCACGTACGGAACATAAGGGGACGAGGATCCTGGTAGGTGTGGATGATCAGCTGCTTAAGGTAACCCATAAACAGACAAGTGTAGCTAGGCCCCATTTGTGTGCCCATTGCTACACCATTGATCTGGGTGAAGAAGTTGCCATCGAACTCGAAAGAGTTAAGGTTAAGAACTAGTTCCGCTAGAGGGAGGAGCACATCAGTAGCGACAGAAGGTTGACTTCTTTTATCAAGTAAAAACTCGAGAGCTCGAAGCTAGTTGATGTGAGAAATTGAGGGTTACAGTAACAGGCATCCATGACAAAGAGGCGGTAAGTGCAGTCAGGAGAAAGGATGATGGAGGCAAAGATGTTCAGAGATGTTGGTGTCTTAGGAAGAGAGGTTCATGATTATAGGAGCCGCGATAGCTCAGTGGTTAGTGAACTGGACTACAAAGGACAAGAGGTAGGGTTCGATCCCAACCGACGGCTTCCGGGTTCACCCAGCCTTAAATGGGTACCGGATTTTTTCATAGGAAAGTAAAGAGGCACGGGCGTAATACCCACCACATTACCCCAAACATTATGTGTCTGTAAAATGTATGGTCACTAACACCATATTCCCTATACGCCACTTGGCGTGACGGGGGCTCTTTACTTTTTTCTTTCATGACTATAGGTTGAAAGACACTGTCAAGGAAGTCAGAAATGTGTACTTTGGAGCATGAGCATGAGATAGAAGAGACAATAGGTCGTCCTGGCGAGTCGTGTTTGAGTATCTTGCCAGCATATAGAAAGAGGATCTGCCGAAGCCACATTCAGGGAGGATCATACGGGACGAGCTGGCAGGAAGTTGCCCCTCCTGAGTGTACTTAACAATCGTCTGCCGTTCCATGGGTTGGTAGAATGTGTGGTCAGATAATTGTCTCCTTCACGGAAATAGAGGTCTTTCCTCGATACAACCACCGAGCCAACCCTATCAATTGTATTAGCTGCCTGTAAACAGCAATTGTATGAACTGTGAATAAAACATCAATTGTATGAACTGTGAATAAAACAGCAATCGTGTGAACTGTGAATAAAACATCAATCGTGTGAACTGTGAATAAAACATCAATTGTATGAACTGTGAATAAAACATCAATTGTATGAACTGTGAATAAAACATCAATCGTGTGAACTGTGAATAAAACATCAATCGTGTGAATTGTGAATAAAACATCAATCGTATGAACTGTCAATAAAACATCAATCGTATGAACTGTGAATAAAACATCAATTGTATGAACTGTGAATAAAACAGCAATTGTATGAACTGTGAATAAAACATCAATTGTATGAACTGTGAATAAAACAGCAATTGTATGAACTGTGAATAAAACAGCAATTGTATGAACTGTGAATAAAACAGCAATTGTATGAACTGTGAATAAAACATCAATTGCATGAACTGTGAATAACACATCAATTGTATGAACTGTGAATAACACATCAATTGTATGAACTGTGAATAACACATCAATTGTATGAACTGTGAATAAAACATCAATTGTATGAACTGTGAATAAAACAGCAATTGTATGAACTGTGAAAAATCATCAATTATACGAAGAGATAAATGAGAGAATTACGGATTGGTGTCATAATTCCATACTAACGAGGTAACCGAAAGGGCAGTTGAGTGATCGAACCGAGAACCGTGGAAACAAGAAATATGTAACCTAACAGCAACGATGGAATAATGCTTGCTCTTTGATTTATCTGAGAGCGAATTTGTGTGTATGGATGGAAAGAACCCTGGGACGGCTTCAGAACAAAAAGGTGGGGAGGGGGGGGGGGAATTATACGTCTGTGATGTTGACCTAATTTCATTGCTGGCTGGTTTTTAAGAATAATCATCGCCATATTAAACACATTGCGCAAGAATTAATGTATCGTTACAGCGACAGTATTAAAGATGAATGAGAGAATGCTGCAGAGGTCTTTGCTACGGAGATAAATGATGAAATCACAGCCGAGGAGTGGGGAGGGAGTGAAATCAATTTGTGAGGTGATAGGTTTTATAACCTCTTTGATCATTGTCATGAGTGCCGTGTCTGTGCTGCAAGTGTAAAACTGCCCCTTTAGATCGCTCTTTCTTTCTGATTACCTGTCTGTCCATTCGTCCGCCTGCCGTGTGTTCGCTGGTTTGCCTGTCGGTTTGTCTATTCGTCCGTCTGTCTGTCTCTCTCTCTCCGTTCGTCTGTCTCTCTCTTCGTCCCTTTTGTCTATCTATCCATCCGTCTGTCCCTCTATCCGTTCGTCGGTCTCTCTATCCGTCCGTCCTTCTCTCTGTTCGTCTGTCTCTATTCGATCCTCCGTCCTTTTCTCTATCTGTCCGTCCGTCCTTGCATCCATCCACCTGTCAATCTTTTCAATCTGTCCAACCGTTCATCTACCATCATACATCATTCATCCATCCATCCATCCGTCGATCCATCCATCCATCTCTCTAAATCCATTTGTCAGTTCATTTGTTCTTCCTCCCTGCCTGTATGTCTATATGTCTCTCTGCCGACAGCCGATCTGTCTACTTGTCTGCCTAACTGTCTATATCACCGTCTGTCTTATTTCGTTTGTGTTGGTGTCCCCTCTTGTATCAATCATTCTAAATATTTATATTAAAAAATTAGCACGACTTTACTAAAGATGACATCTGAAGACAGACTTTGCAGATTAAAAACAAATATTTCCAACGTTCTATTCTGTCCATCTAAAATTACCCACCTGACTTGCTAACTTAATGAACATTTTTTCTGCGTCTTCCAAGTGTTACAAAGAAAACACAATGTATATTGAATCGAATTTGTGAGCTCTGATGAAACAATTAAGACAAAGAGACAAAGGGTAAGGGTATAAATATACGAACAAAAAGAATCAATTTTGTAAACAAAGAAAAATGTGTGTCCTGAAATAAGTGCGGCCATATTATCATCTCTTGTTCGGTTATTTCCAGTGATAGACGTCACGTGGTTCGGGCTTTGATTGATAGAAACGACGCGTGACCCAACGACAGTAGCTTCCGGTCACACTAATACCCTTTTCTCTCGTAATGAATATTCTAAGTAGGACGGGCGCCAAGTCCCGGAGATCTAGACATCTGGTGTCCTATTGAGAACGGGCCAAATATTAATGGTAATGGCGGTATCACCCTGTATTCTTGAAGAGTTACAGTTAAATGTATAGATGGATACATACAGCGTTATATTGTCAAGGCTTGGTGGAAAAGAAGGAAATGGTGGTGTTATGTTATTTGATCGTCACAGAACCTTTCAAGAGCCGTTTCCTTGTATCTTACATTCACAAGAAGTAGCTTGCAGATATTATTTCTTTTTTTAAGACACACCATTTTGAATATTTCCTTCCTTTAAGAAATAAATTCAAGATAGTTCTTACTTTTCGAAAACAACATAACAATAGGTATACATCTTTCACAAAAAGAGATAGTAAACACGCAGAGTATTTTCTTGAAACATAAGCTAGGTGTGCATAAAGGTAGATAGAAAGAAACCAGGCAAATTGTAAAGGATAATTGTAAAAGGATGAAACAATGGTCTTATGTCATTTTAACTTAATGAACCAGTTTTGTAAATGAGGAGGTGAGTGCCCATTCTCGCTGCTATTATTACCTCATTATTAACCTCTTTTTTAATCCATACCTGTGCCGAGGGTTATATAATGTTCGAATCCAGATTTCTTAGCCATTATCATTTAGTTTAACTGTTACGTTTTATTGAAGCTGTTCTTTCTTTGTGGGTATCCCTTGAGCTCTGATTCATTTTCCTCTTTGATATATAAGTTTTGTACTGCTTGCATTAGCAAGGCTCTTTCTTTAGATGGACAAACCCTTTTACTTTTATTTATTGTCAGTTTCAAAATGGTTAGTCACTATTTCATAATTAATATCTCTGTAACCACTTGATCGGAATTGTTCACATTTTGCACATGACATAATAATGACAATGTCCCCACGAATATATTTTTGTTCCTAATTAAAAACGTATGGTTTTAAATGTTCTTTATTTAATGAATACAAATTTACTACCTCCTAGACAAACCATTGTTTTATATATTTTACCCCAACATATTTCTGACCTATATCGTTTGTTAATCTTTCACGCAATTCCCGTGATTTGTGGAGTTTCTCCGCACATTTTGCACGATGTTTGAACGACGAGTACATTTTGCATCTTTATAAACAAATCTTCCTATGTTCTATATATCCACATTTCAAAGGCTTCTATTTTCTGTTTTGTTTTCTTGTCTAATGTCCATGCTTCTGCACCAGACATGAATGTTGAGAAGATATAACATTTTGCTATTATTATTTTTAGCCCTGGTGTTATTTGTTTTGATGTTAGTACTTTTTCATGGCATTAAAATCTCTTTTTGATATTCCCAAAGTTTTGTTTATTTCAGTTTTACATTTTCCATCCCTGGTTATAGTATGTCCAAGGTAGTTGTTCTAAACTGTCTCCAGGTCTATTCCTTCAAATTCGATATCCACTTGTAGGTTTTGAGTAATATCTTTGTTTATAATCATAGTTTTAGTCTTTTTAATATTCATATCTAATCCATGTTTTTTGCTTGTCATGTTTATTTCATTAAGTAATTGTTGTAGATCTTTAGGATTTTCTGCTAGTAGAACAGTATCGTCAGCATATCTTAGGTCATTGATTATCTTTCCATTAATGTTTAGGCCTGGCATCTCTGTGATTTTTTAAAAAGATTTGCTCAGTGTATAGATTGAACAAGCTTGGTGATAGGATGCATCCCTATTTTACTCCTCCTTTTATATCAATGGGTTTACAGTTATCTTTGTTATATTTTATTATTGCTGTTTGCTCCCATAAATAAAAAAAATAGTATTCGTATGCCTGTGTCATCTAGATGTATCTCTTTTAGGCATGCTATAAGTTGTTTTTGGGTGTATTCTATCAAAAGCTTTGGTGTAGTCTATGAAGCAGGTATATATTGGTTAGTTTACTTCTGTGTACTTTTCGATTAATGTCCTCGGGCAGAATATAACTCCTTTTCTCCCACTGTTTTCACTATATAGAATTGTTGTTCTTCTAATTCCATATTGATTTCATTCTGAATCCTTTCTTGTGTAACTTTTAGCAATATTTTTGTTACATGGCTCATTGGGCACATTGGACTTATTGTTCTAAAATCACAGCATTCAACTGCACTATTCTTTTTAGGAATGCAGTGAAAGTTGATGTTTTTAGTTTATTTGGTAAATATCTTGTATGGTACATCATCATCATCATCGAGTGCCTTCTCCGCAACGAAGGTTGGCTACCATGGAGCGCCATTCTACTCTGTTTATTGCTTTGATGGTGCAGGCTGTCATAGATTGACTTGTCCAACTTTTGATGTTACTCGTCCATGTTAGTCTTGGTCTGCCTCTGCCTCTTTTACCTTGTCTTTTCCCTGCCAATATTACTTTTAGTAGGCTGTTGTGTCTTTTAACATGCCCAAAAAATTTCATTTATCTTGTCTTAATTGTATTTAGTAGTTCTCTTTTTATTTTCAGTTGTTTTAAAACTTCATCGTTTGTTTTCTTTTCTCTCCATCCAATTCTACCTATTCTTCTATAAATCCACATTTCAAAGGCTTCAATTTTCTGTTCTGTTTTCTTGTCTAATGTCCATGTTTCTGCACCATACAGGAATACTGAGAAGATGTAACATTTTGCCATTCTTAGTTTCAGCCCTGCTGATATTTGTTTTTTTGTTAGTATATTTTTCATGGCATTAAAATTACTTTTTGCCATACCTATTCTTTTGTTTATTTCACTTTTACATTTTCCATCATTGGTTATAGTATGTCCCAGGTAGTTGTAGCTCTGGACTGTCTCCAGATGTATTCCCTCAACTGTGATATTTAATTGTAGGTCTTGAGAATTTTCTTTGCCATGATCATAGTTTTAGTCTTTTTGATATTCATATCTAGTCCATATTTTTTGCTTGTTATGATAATCACATGGTACATGTATGGTAGATGTCGTTACAAAATCTTTTAACGCCTGAATCATATCTATCTGTATATTACCTGCAGCACATAGTGTTTCCTTTCCATTGGAACCCCCCTTTTTCCCTTCCTTTAAAGTTTGATGTTTCTAAAATTGAGACGATACCTGACTGTACTAGGGAGTGACTGTACTAGGGAGTGACTGTACTAGGGAGTGAGTGTGCTAGGGAGTGAGTGTGCTAGGGAGTGATTGTACTAGGAGTGATTATACTAGGGAGTGACTGTACTAGGGAGTGACTGTACTAGGGAGTGAGTGTGCTAGGGAGTGACTGTACTAGGGAGTGATTATACTAGGGAGTGACTTTAATAGGGAGTGACTGTACTAGGGAGTGACTGTACTAGGGAGTGACTCTACAACTGCAGTCTTCCTTACTTTCCGTTGAGTTTATTTACAATTTTCTCTGCTAACCTTTGACTGAAAAGTCCCATCATTATGGTAGATGGATTGGTATCCGTTACGGTACACTCCCTTAGTTGTTTACTCTCCTGAGCATGAGCACAGAGCATGTCCCTTGACTATCGTACAAGAAAACAATTAGAAGTCAGCTTCTTTATGTTCTTAACAGAAGAATGAAGAAAATACCAAGAACAACTAAACAAGTGTAATGGCAACCGCAGACGGACATATTTATAATGAACATGTTTTTAATCATTTTAACATCATCTTGCAAAATACAATTGATTCATTATGAACAACTTTCATACCCTTAATGATTTCTGTTGATCTAGTTTTTTCTGCGTAGACCAATAAAATAATTTCACCAGATCCACGCATTTTGTTTCTTTTCTCACTGTTTCTATTAGGCGTGCAGTTATGACAACGAGTAGGATTAATATGTTATGAGACAGGCTTATATATAAATAGATTGAAGAACGATAGGTTTTAATAAATGGGTTTAATATTAGGATCATCATCATCAAGTACCGAGCCTCCTGGCGTAGGTGATCATGTCTCTCCACAACTTTCGATCACGACAGTTATTTATCATTTCTATTGTTGACTTTCTGCCAAGCCATTCTCTTAAGCTGTCTGGTATGTTTTCTCTTTGCTTCCCTTTATCTCTTCGTCCCTCAATTTTCCCAGTTGTTACAATATATTTTAGCTGTTCTCATTACATAGCCAAAAAATGATGATTGTTTCTTCCTAATATTGGAAATTAGCTCTCTTTTTGCTTTGACCTCTTTCAGAACGGTTTCATTACTCTTCTTAGCTGTCCATGGTATTCTCAACATTCTTCTGTAAAACAATATTTCTACAGACTCCAGTGATTTTCTTGTCTGTTGTCCTATTGTCCATGATTAACATCCTTATGTTAAGATTGGCTCTACATAACATTTAAGAACTCTTTTTCTTGTTCCTATTGTTAAAAATGGATTGCATAGTATCTTCCTCATTTTTTAAAATCTGTTTTTGCCTAAGCCATTCTGCATCTCACCTCTTTTGTACATCTTCCGTCTGAGGTTAACAAAGTTCCCAAGTATTTAAATTCATTTACCTGTTTTAATATTGTTCCACTTGTCTTTATTTTGCACTGAGGTGATGTCTTTTTTCTCTGTTGTTACCATTACTTCTATCTTTCTGCTGTTAAGGCTGAGTCCTTTATTTTTGCTTTCTTTCACTATAATGTCTAACATTTCTTGTAACTCATTTTTACTCTTAGCGATTAAGACTGTATAATCAGCATATCTTAGATTATTTATATTATAACCTCCGATTCTTATTTCAGTCATGCCCCTTATGGATCTTAAAATAATCTCACTATAAATATTAAATAAATCTGGTGACAGCACACAACCTTGCCTAACACTCTTTTTTATTTGTTGAAACATTTCCAATTGGTTTCCAGTTCTTATGGCCGCTGTTTGTTGCCAGTACATGTTCTTTATTATTCTTAGATCTTTGCTGTCTACGTTTATGCTTTCTAAAATTTTGATTATTTCTTGGTGCTTTACTTTATCAAATGCTTTGGTGTAATCTATGAAACATAGGTATAGATCTGTTCTCACCTCTATGGCTCTTGCTACTAAAGATCTTATGATGTGTATGGCATTGCTTGTTCATTTATCTCTAGCAAAACCACACTGTTCATCGCTAATAAATGATAATTAGGATAGGTTATTTCAATTTAAAATGAGACTGAGTATGATATGCTATTGTAAATTAGATTGACAGTGATAAGCTATAATAAATGAGACTGAATGAATAATGCTACAGTATTAAAAATATCAGTCTCATGAGCCATATGACTAAAATATTGCTAAGAATAATCATGAGACGTGTAAGGAACAAAATAAAACCAGAAATAAGTGAGGAACAATGTAGATTTGTGGAAGGAAAGGCACCAAAAATGCAATATACATCTTAAGAACATTGATAGAAAGATCTATAGAGGTAAAGAAAGATCTATATATGTGCTTTATAGACTACATGAAAGCATTTGACAAAGTAAAGCATGTGGAAATAATCAATATGCTGGAGAAATTAAACATTTATGGCAAGGATCTGCGAATCATAAAAAAACATGTACTGGCAACAAACAGCAGCTATACGAATTAACAACCAAACAGGACAATTCCAATATATAAAGCAAGGAGTCAGACAAGGCTGTGTTCTGTCGCCGGATTTGTTTTCACTTTACATCGAATATATTATAAGATCAATAGTAGACAAAAAAGGAATTGAAGTCAATGGGCACAACATAAATAATTTGCGATATGCGGATGACACAGTCTTAATAGCAGAGGCAGAGAATGAACTACAAGAAATGATAGACATAATAGTAAAAGAAAGCAACAAGAAAGGTCTTAGTCTGAATAGTAAGAAAACATAAGTGATGGTTATATCAAAGAAACAATCACCACCATCATGCAGCATAAAAATAAACGAGACAAATCTGAAACAAGTGCAACGTTTCAAATACTTGGGCACAATAATAACATCAGATGGGAGATGCACCACAGAAATAAAAAGCAGAATAGCTGAGGCCAAAATGACATTTCAGAAAATGAAAAATATCTTATGCAACAAATCTATGTCAATAAAAATGAGAAAGAGAGTTCATCGGTGCTATATAGAACCAATTCTGACCCATGGAAGCGAATCATGGACAATAGATAAACAAATGAAAAGACGATTAGAGGCCACAGAGATGGGATTTCTCAGAAGAATGTTGAAAGTTCCCTTGACAGCTAAAAAGACCAATGAGGAAGTTCTCAAAGAGGCCAACACAAAAAGGGAGCTCTTAAAAAAACATCAGAAAGAAACAATCAACATTTTTCGGGCACATCATGAGAAGAGGAAAGTTGGAATACTTGGTTACAACTGGCAAAATAAAAGGAAAGAGAGATCGTGGGCGACAAAGAGAGAAAATACTGGATAGCTTGGTGTCATGGCATGGAAAACAGTCAACAACAGAAGTGATACGATGCACTGTAGATAGAAGATTGTGGAGGGACATGATCACCTACGCCAGCCGGTATGGCACATGATGATGATTAAAAATAGATTAAAGAATTACAGACAATTTACAAAAGGAGATTGAATGCTTATATAAATGTTATTGATATTGAAAAATGATAAGCTTTCTACAAAATAGATGAGAAATGTTAGGCTATTACAAGACACATCATTGAATTTGTAATCAGTTGAATATTAAATGCATTATACATTAGATCTATAGTGTAATGTTATTATGTAGAAAGAGATGTAATCTACATGCAAATATCATTTCTTCTTCACCTCATAATTGTGAAGGTCATTGAAGCATTAGTGACAGAATGTGTCAACCACGTGTGTTTTTCTCTGTCTTTAATCATTCTATGGAACTCTGCAAAATCTAGGCCAGTCCATTATTTGAAGCTATCTTCACATCGCTTTCTCTGCCTAACTTTCCTCGTTCATATAGCAGTCCATTATTTGACGCTACCTTCATATCGCTTTCTCTGCCTAACTATCCTCGTTCATTTAACAGTCCATTATTTGACGCTACCTTCATATCGCTTTCTCTGCCTAACTATCCTCGTTCATTTAACAGTCCATTATTTGAAGCTATCTTCACATCGCTTTCTCTGCCTAACTATCCTCGTTCATTTAACAGTCCATTATGTGATGCTATCTTTTATCTTCACATCGCTTTCTCTGCCTAACTTTCCTCGTTCATTTAACAGTCCATTATTTGACGCTACCTTCATATCGCTTTCTCTGCCTAACTATCCTCGTTCATTTAACAGTCCATTATTTGAAGCTATCTTCACATCGCTTTCTCTACCTAACTTTCCTCGTTAATTTAACAGTCCATTATTTGAAGCTATCTTCACATCGCTTTCTCTACCTAACTCTCCTCGTTCATTTTACAGTCCATTATTTGAAGCTATCTTCACATCGCTTTCTCTACCTAACTTTCCTCGTTCGTTTCACAGTTCATTATTTGATGCTATCTCCATATCGCTTTCTCTGCCTAACTATCCTCGTTCATTTAACAGTCCATTATTTGAAGCTATCTTCACATCGCTTTCTCTACCTAACTTTCCTCGTTAATTTAACAGTCCATTATTTGAAGCTATCTTCACATCGCTTTCTCTACCTAACTCTCCTCGTTCATTTAACAGTCCATTATTTGAAGCTATCTTCACATCGCTTTCTCTACCTAACTCTCCTCGTTCGTTTCACATTTCAGTGTAGAATATTATTTGCCAGACCAGATGATCGAGACATTCGATCTAATCATTTTATTTTGCGTTTCTTCGAAATAGTGAACAGATCATCATAGGCATTGATTGCTCGTATGTTGTGTTGGACTGTTATATTCGTGATACGACCTAAGTGATGACTAAAGCCTTACAATAACATTTCATCTCCATAGCTTATATTTTCTACTGTAGCTCTGCTGGAAGGGTCCATGTTTCGCAAGCGTATAAATATAAAGACATATATTTTAAAAAAAGTAAAGTACCCCCGTCATGCCAAGTGGCGTATAGGAAATATGGTGTTAGTGACCATAACTTTTACAGACCTTCGGCACATGATTTTTGGGGTAAAGTGGTCGGTATTACGCCCGTGCCGCTTTACTTTCCCAGAAAAAATCCGGTACCCTTTAAAGGCTGGGTGAACCGGAAGCCGTCGGTTTGAATCAAACCCTACCTCTATAAAGACATATAACAAGGGTTTATATCAACCTGATTTTAGAGCCTACAGTAATGTTCTCATCTTTCCAAGGATCTTTACTTTTCCTCTTTTCTAGCAGACATTACAAGTTTCGAGCCTTTGTCGCTAGTAATTGATCCTAAGTATTAAAATGTGTTAATTGTTTCTAGCTCTTGTGCTTTAAAAAAAATGTTTGCAACAGTGTATCTAGGGTTATTGATCATCTGGGTTTTTTTTCATTGATCTCAAATTAATATTGATGTCATGTGCACCAGATGTTTTATCTAGTCGTTGTATCAGGTTATTTAGTTCATTTTCTTTCAATGTTATCAGCAAACCGCAAGTTATTAATGATTCTATCTTCATTGCTGACAGTACCTTCATGGTGGTTCTTGAGTGTTTATATATGTCATGATTCTGACTTCATTGCTGACAATACTTTCATGGTGGTTCTTGAGTGGTTATATCTGTTATGATTCTATCTTCATTGCTCACAGTGCCTTCTTGGTGATTCTTGAGTGGTTATATAGTTCATAATTTTATCTTCATTGCTGACAGTACCGTCATGGTGGTTCTTAAGTGGTTATATCTGTCATAATTCTGCCTTCGTTGCTGACAGTACCTTCATAGTGGTTCTTGAGTGGCTATATCTGTCATGATTCTATCTTCATTGCTGACAGTACCGTCATAATGGTTCTTGAGTGGCTATATCTGTCATAATTCATCTTCATTGCTGACAGTACCTTCATAGTGGTTCTTGGGTGGTTATATCTGTCACGATACATCCAAGAAGATGTTGAATAAGGTAGGAGAAAGTAAGCAGCCCTATCGAACTTCGACTGTTGTACTGAACCAGTCCCCTCCGTTTTCGTTGATAGTTACTGCACGTGCAGCCTTGTCTTATAGATACCTTATACTGCAAACCATGCAGCACCTAAGTAGGACATCCTCATCGCCACCCATAAGGCTGCATGCTAAACTCTAGTACATGCTTTTTTGCAGTCTATGAACGCATGATATAGCAGATATATACATAAGCCTATAGAAGAACGCAAATCTCCTCTGATGTCCAGCAATAGTAGACGCGAAGATTTCTCTGATATCCAGCAATAGTAGACGCGAAGATTTCTCTGATATCCAGCAATAGTATACGCGAAGATTTCTCTGATGTCCAGCAAAAGTAGATGCGAAGATTTCTCTGATGTCCAGCAATAGTAGACGCCAGATATCCACAGTGTCAAAGAAATAGGAGGAGCCTAGCTGGCAACAAAAACACCAAGCAGAGAAAATGTAGATACTTTTGAGTTACTCCTTCGAAACGTGTTGGAGAAACCACGAAGGCAGAAGAGTGTAGATACTGAATACTACGTAGTTAGGGAATTAGGAAATATTAGAAGTTATCAAAAGATTTGTAGAACTATTAGAATAGAAATAGAGTCAGAAGTAGATATAGAGGCTGTCAGTGAATTCCACAACTATGGAGTTACTATAAAGCAGAGAAGAGTTGTCTACAGAATTGCTAAGAATATTGATACAGTTGTACAGTAATATAGTTGTACAGGTAAGTATCAAGCTTCACATGATAGAATATACGAACATTCAGAGAAGTTAGATGTGACACGTTCACGGCATTACCGCATATACACAGTAGAATGACTAAGCGAACCCATACAATATTGTAATTGAGTATAGCAGGGATATGGTTTCATGTGTGGTTTGTTATCACCAAAACTTGTAGACATAAGAATAAAGACTGACGTTGATCTTGTACCAAACATTGTGAGTTATCAATTCCATTCAATGTGTTAATCGTAATGTGATGTATTATGAGTAATCTTCTCATGTGATAGCTCACTGTCAAGGAAAAACAACTAAGTTAGCAATACGGAATCATTAACAGATTAAGTTAAAAGACAAAATAACAAAGATATTGCTGTAATTTCACCTGCACTGAAGCCTGCCTGATCCTCTACAATGATCCTTCCTGTGCTTATTTTCGGTTGATTTGCAACTTTTCTTGGATGGCTGATGGTGGTGTAGTTGTAACATTGGCACACATATCCTCTCGTTGGGTTGTAATAATTAAAGACTGGGGTTTTTTAAAACTATAGTCTGACAGTTCCTGTTACAGATAATAGTGAGTCCATTTATCTGAATCCGTTCAGCTGGAATGGTATCCACGCCCGGAGATTTCCTTTCTTTCAAATCGTTCACATCCCAAAATTTAGGATAGGCTTCTTGTAAAAGAGACTGTTGGCACCGTAGTATAACTGCATGCCTGTCACTATCAGCCTGATACACTTCTGACGTGTATTCTGTCCATCGATTGGAAATCTTGCGTGCTTCAGTGAGGTATTTCCCGATTCCTCGAGTTATTATAATGGATATGTTTTGTCGATCAGAAGTTAAGTCTTCAACCATTTTAAATGTTTTTTTTTGTTACTATTCTGTTTTTTTTAAACTATTCATTTTTTTAAGTTATCCTCGATTTCTTTATATTTTTGCTCGATCCAATCTGCTTTGCTTTTCCCTTACTACTTCTAGTGTGGTTTATTTCTCTGTATTTTTGGTTGCCTTCTGGTCTGACTTTCTTTGAGTTTTGTGTTTTCTTCGTTTAGCAGAAATTTTCACGATTGTCTCATTGATCATGGTTGTCTTTTGGTGCTTGCCTATAATTTCTTTGACTGTTTCTGCTATAGCTCAGTTGAATACCACGGGCAGTGATTCAACGTCTGTATTATCTTTTTTGAATATTGCAAGAGGTGCGAAATCCCTCCTATCATCATTGTTGTACAGTTTCCATACAGTTTTAAAGGTACGTTTAAGGTTAAAAAAAAAGCGAATAGGTAAAATGAGATAAATAGTAATTTCACAACAGTGACCAAGGAGTGATAAATGGGTGCAGGCGATACACAGTCACAGTTACAGGCAGAGGATGAAACTTGGCAGTTATGTCGTTACAAAGATCGGAAACAATCCGTGGAACTACAGCATTGTATTCTGCAGGTAATGCCAAATGAGGCAAAGCAATAGCAAACCTGTAGCATTGTAAAGTAAAGGTCAAGGTAAAGTACGAGACTTGAACCGGCGTCTTAGCACGCGAGTTTCCACCCATAAGTGCTCGGCCGCCTATCCAGAAATGTTCGGAGATTTCTGGATAGTGTCGCCTCAAGCATCGAAACTCAGATGCGAGGCGACATTCCCCACCTTCCCAGGGTAATACCCTGGTGCCCATTTCTGTCAACGGCTGGGTCGACCGTGGGGGTATTTTTTTTTCCCAACCACGAGTACAATTCACGCTGCTCCCAGCGGGAATCGAACACGGGTTGTCCGAACGTCGGTAGTCCAGTCGGGTGGTTGTCACAATTAGGATACCGATACCCCCAGTAGTACAGTCGGGTGTTGTCCCAACTAGGCTCCCGATGCCCCCTGTAGCGTTGTATTCTGCAGGTAATGCGAAAGTGAGGGAAACCAATAGCAAACCTGTAGCATTGTTTTTGATGTAGCTGCGAATAACTTTGAGCGGACGTGGTTATAATGCTGCCTCGGGTTGTCAAGTTGGATATGTGTCTTTACACTTAGCTCGTTATCATTCTTTCTGATCCAGGGGGTGATAATTTGACGATTTATTGTCTCATCTCAAATCGGATAACTTCTGGCGCACGATCGCAATTTCCTCATCGCACATGACCAGATAAGCTGCAGTGGCTGAGAAGTTAGTTCGTTAACTATATAACATAATGATCCTAGCACAGTTCTCAGATGTAACCAATTTCCTTTCTAACCGACACTGTTCTAACCATCATTCATGATCTACAAATAGGTACCAGAGATTTATGTTAAGAAAAATAAGGCGGCGTGTGATGTATGTCAGGGAATGTATGTCAGGGAATGTATGTCAGGGAATGTATGTCAGGGAATGTATGTCAGGGGTGTATATCACCCTTTAACGTGCTCTTTGTCAACCTAACACCATATTCTTCAAACGCCATAAAACGTGCGGAGAACCTTTACTTAATTATAGATCTACTTAATTATAGATCTACTTAATTATAGATCTACTTAAATAGTTCCAGTTTTAACTTTAACATTTATTCCATTTTTTTTTCGTTCGTCAGCTTTTGCCTCTGACGAAGTCCCTAGAGAATAAGAACTGAATTGTGTGTGTTAATCCATTTTTTTTACTGGCCGTCGTGTGCACAAGGGTCCCTCGCCGCACAGGCAGATAACTCCGACTTCGGAGGTACTCATATTTTTCCCGTAGATGAGTAATTGACGTTTCCTGCCGGACCAGGGGTGGTTGCCTCAGAGAAAAATCATAAATAAAAATCCCAACGGGTGCAGCCAGGATTTGAACCCACAACCTCTCAGTCTCGAGGCCGGCGTTTTGCCTCGAGACCAACCAATCCCTTCTGTTCGATTTGTAACCGATGCAAATAAAATTGTATATATATATATATATATATATATATATATATATATATATATATATATATATATATATATATATATATATATATATATATATATATATATATATATATATATATATATATATATATGTATGTATAATTGGTGATATCAATAACAGGAACTTGACAGCTAAAACACAATGCTAAAATGTGACCCAGCTCCTACGAAATAAACTTAATCCCTGCATGTGGTAGTTAGCCTGCCTCATTTATCTCTGAGAGTCCCCAAAAATCCTGGCATGCCAGAATAGAAAATTACCAGAGACTTGTCTGCCGCCACGCGAACATGGGCTCTTTACATTAATCAGACAAACTGTATACGCCTCTCGGTGTCTCGGGGATTGTTAACACCATTCTAGTAATTCATCAATCTCATTACCATTATGTAGCGTCCAGTAAACATGGACTTACTGTTTGATCTCGCGACTAAGGATCGTCGGTTCGTTTCTTCATGAACTTGTTTTAGTTGTCAAGTTATAGAAGAAATTACAGAAAATAGAAGCATTGGGCTCTTCCACCTCATGTGGATTCACATGTTGGGGCTAAGGTACTTCATTTATCTAGCTCACGATCTTCTATTGACAACCTCACTGACCTTTGACCTGGGTAAGAGACAAATGTTGTTGACTCACTTTAAGTGAACAACTTTCATGTTCTCTTCTACTATAATTCAAGTATTTTTTATGAAAAGCAAGATAATAATTGTCCCTACTTTCTTCATTTCGTAAAACCACCTTATCTGTCAAAATGAGATGCGCATTTGTCACTGATACTTTAGTTCATTTGCTCATTTGTCTGTCCATGAGTATAAAACATTCAAAGTGATTTTATTATGGAAGGCCCTGGTATTACTGCAAACGAATTAAAATCCATAATTGCTCAACCACCCGTGCCAGTGGAATCATCCGAATTACTATCTCATCTCCCAAACAAAGAAAGGTAGCTGTAGTCCCCATCATAGCAGTCTCAGCACACGCCAAAAGACATAAGGCGAAACCGCACAGAAAGTGAACACAGCCAACTATTATCCATCATACGATATCATCATTCATCGTAAACAACTGGAATATCGAAACATAATCAAAACGGATGAAACACACAGCTCACGGTGTACACACAGCACCTAACTCAGTAGCTCCTGCAACAAGCCGGATTCAAAGGGATTAGAAGAAGCTGTATCTTAAAATGTAAAATCGTATGTTGTTACAAACGGAATATTGTACCAGGAAACTCTCAGATTTGCACTCTTTTATTTGTTCTGCCCCGATCATTAACTACTACAATATGATTCATGCATAAATATTGACTTCACCTAAAAATCTTACTTTTTGTATCTGGTGTCACAAATTGAAACCACTTCCAAAGGTATCAATTTTAAGAATAGGGGGAGTGTTCTAGGTCCAGGACATCTTTATCTATAAACGAATTAAAATTTGATAGATTAGAACAAAGATACTAATTTGAGTTGAAAATAAAGAGCGGTGATGAGTTATGTGCCTTTGGAGCTTCAACACACAAACTGTGCTTTCATGATCAAGTGAATGTGAAGAAGGCCAACAAACACTCTCATAATTGAACATGTTAGACATAGTCGTCATATGTTTATATTTTACGACACCTGATTATTGACACCCTGCCTTACACCACGTCAATCACCACAAATTTGACACCTGAGGCAGCTGGCACAACTGTACGTCATTCTTTCCGAAATTGTCTAAATCTAACCCTCCAAGCGGAACATTGTTCGATAACACATCGACAGCAACTGTTTCCCATTGTTTCCTTTGCGCCGTTAGGCGTAGGTACAGAACAATATAAGCGCTCACATTTTTTGTTGTTGAGCAGCAATACACTTTAAAGTATGGCGTAATGAGTATTATACCTGGTCGCTCTTCTATGTCAGAATCAACAAATCTCTAATATGAGATATATATAATATAACAGTTTTCAAAGGTTGGGTGGATTCCTCAACTGAAAAACAAAGTGGTTACCTTTGGTAACTGAACGCGGACCTTTGTGGTCGACTGCAGAAACAGTAGCCACGCAGGCACCGAGGTTGTCATTTAAAAATCATACAAATAATTCAAATCTGAATCATGAAGCTGCTCTCTTGTCTGGTTGTACATGTCAGCTCTTAGGTGACAAGGAAATGAGATTACTAGCTATTCAATATCCTAGACTTCCAGGTTTAGTGTCTAAATTTCCATGTTGAATGTCCGATGGTTACATCTTGAATGTCCGAGACTTCCATCTTGAATGTCCGAGACTTCCATCTTGAATGTCCGAGACTTCCATCGTGAATGTCCGAGACTTCCATCGTGAATGTCCGAGACTTCCATCGTGAATGTCCGAGACTTCCATCGTGAATGTCCGAGAATTCCATTATGAATGTCCGAGAATTCCATTGTGAATGTCCGAGACTTCCATCGTGAATGTCCGAGACTTCCATCGTGAATGTCCGAGACTTCCATCGTGAATGTCCGAGACCTCTAAATGTCCTAACCACTGATGCCTGATTCCTCTATTATAAACACGACAAACCCTACACTAAGTGTCTGGCTCAACTGGTCTTTTGAATAGGATCTCAGTAAACCACAACAAACACATTAGGGACTAACTCAAAATGGAGCTACTGATATTGATATTATACCTTTGGCTTTTAGCACAAATGGGACTGATGTGACGATCTGCTATAACTTTCTTGGTTTCTTAGGTGCTGCTTGATACTCTTGAACCTGTATATCCTTAATGCACTTCATCACTGGATCTTCAGTGTCAACAGATGTCACCACTGTGGAAGGAACAGCGGTCCTCATCTCATTGACCAGTTTCATTTGACATAATCTGTTACCAAGAATTTATGCTGACGTGTTGTCCTGATCGCTTTGAGACTCTGAGCCTGGCGCAGCAATCACAGGTCACCTAGCTCGTGCTTTCTTCAAACTGTAATTGTTTAACTCTGATCTGTTTGTCAATGTTTTACTTTCTTCATGCTGGAACTGTTTAACTCTGCTCTGTTTGTCAATGTTTTACTTTCTTCATGCTGGAACTGTCTAACTCTGCCCTGTTTTGTGATGTTTTATTTTCTTCATGCTGGAACTGTCTAACTCTGCCCTGTTTTGTGATGTTTTATTTTCTTCATGCTGGAACTGTCTAACTCTGCCCTGTTTGGTGATGTTTTACTTTCTTCATGCTGGAACTGTTTAACTCTGCCCCGTTTGTCAATGTTTTACTTTCTTCATGCTGGAACTGTCTAACTCTGCCCTGTTTGGTGATGTTTTACTTTCTTCAAACTGTAACTGTCTAACTCTGCCCTGTTTGGTGATGTTTTATTTTCTTCATGCCGGGACTATTTAACTCTGCCCTGTTTGGTGATGTTTTACTTTCTTCATGCTGGGACTGTTTAACTCTGCCCTGTTTGGTGATGTTTTACTTTCTTCAAACTGTAACTGTCTAACTCTGCCCTGTTTGGTGATGTTTTACTTTCTTCAAACTGTAACTGTCTAACTCTGCCCTGTTTGGTGATGTTTTACTTTCTTCATGTGGGGACTATTTAACTCTGCCCTGTTTGGTGATGTTTTACTTTCTTCATGCTGGGACTGTTTAACTCTGCCCTGTTTGGTGATGTTTTACTTTCTTCAAACTGTAACTGTCTAACTCTGCCCTGTTTGGTGATGTTTTACTTTCTTCAAACTGTAACTGTCTAACTCTGCCCTGTTTGGTGATGTTTTACTTTCTTCATGTGGGGACTATTTAACTCTGCCCTGTTTGGTGATGTTTTACTTTCTTCATGCTGGGACTGTTTAACTCTGCCCTGTTTGGTGATGTTTTACTTTCTTCATGCTGGGACTGTTTAACTCTGCCCTGTTTGGTGATGTTTTACTTTCTTCAAACTGTAACTGTCTAACTCTGCCCTGTTTGTCAATGTTTTACTTTCTTCATGCTGGAACTGTTTAACTCTGCCCTGTTTGGCGATGTTTTACTTTCTTCATGCTGGAACTGTTTAACTCTGCCCTGTTTGGTGATGTTTTACTTTCTTCAAACTGTAACTGTCTAACTCTGCCCTGTTTGTCAATGTTTTACTTTCTTCATGCTGGAACTGTTTAACTCTGCCCTGTTTGGCAATGTTTTACTTTCTTCATGCTTGGACTGTTTAACTCTGCCCTGTTTGGCAATGTTTTACTTTCTTCATGCTGATACCGTTTAACTCTGCCCTGTTTGTCAATGTTGTACTTTCTTCATGCTGGGACTGTTTAACTCTGCCCTGTTAGGTGATGTTTTACTTTCTTCATGCTGGGACTGTTTAACTCTGCCCTGTTTGTCAATGTTGTACTTTCTTCATGCTGGGACTGTTTAACTCTGCCCTGTTTGGCGATGTTTTATTTTCTTCATGCTGGAACTGTTTAACTCTGCCCTGTTTGGCGATGTTTTATTTTGTTCATGCTGGAACTGTTTAACTCTGCCTTGTTTGTCAATGTTTTACTTTCTTCATGCTGGAACTGTTTAACTCTGCCTTGTTTGTCAATGTTATACTTTCTTCATGCTGGAACTGTTTAACTCTGCCCTGTTTGTCAATGTTATACTTTCTTCATGCTGGAACTGTTTAACACTGCCCTGTTTGTCAATGTTATACTTTCTTCATGCTGGAACTGTTTAACTCTGCCCTGTTTGTCAATGTTATACTTTCTTCATGCTGGAACTGTTTAACTCTGCCCTGTTTGTCAATGTTATACTTTCTTCATGCTGGAACTGTTTAACTCTGCCCTGTTTGGCAATGTTTTACTTTCTTCATGCTGGAACTGTTTAACTCTGCCCTGTTTGGCAATGTTATACTTTCATCATGCTGGAACTGTTTAACTCTGCCCTGTTTGGCAATGTTATACTTTCTTCATGCTGGAACTGTTTAACTCTGCCCTGTTTGGCAATGTTACACTTTCTTCATGCTGGAACTGTTTAACTCTGCCCTGTTTGGCAAATGTTTTACTTTCTTCATGCTGGAACTGTTTAACTCTGCCCTGTTTGGCAAATGTTTTACTTTCTTCATGCTGGAACTGTTTAACTCTGCCCTGTTCGGAGGTGTTTTACTTTCGCATTAAACCGTACAACACCACCCCCCCCCAAACCTTTTTTTTCCAGTCACACACTCGACAGTACTTACCACAGCGTCATTATATCAGCATGGATGTTCATCAGCCGGTCGATTTCGAGATTACTTGTTCCATTGCTACATTCTTTGCAATCTCTTTTATAATTATTGATTACCTGCTGAATGTTCCTCATTGTATCTGAACATGCAGCTACCTTTTCCCTCTGTTTGTGGTCTCAGATAGAGACACCAACAGAATTTCTCACTGCCTATGACGTTCACGTCATGGCTCTTTCAATCTTGATTGCTCCTCCCCTCACATCAGATAGAATTAGTTTCAATAATTTGTGTGGCGCGTGTCATTCCACTGACATTGCATTTAACTTAGGTCAAGATGAGTTAATATTTCAAGATGGCAGCCCAGTCATGGGTTTCACCACCACGATTGTTATATTGCTACGGTCAACTAGAGCTATTCATATTTCTTTAATTTTGAAGGTAGTCGAACCGTTTACAAAATAGAAAGAATTTCAATCAATGCATTCTATAATTCGTTACATAGAAGATCAGCTATTGGTATTATAGAAGTAGACTGTTGAAACTGTGCGGCCGGCATTATTTTAATTGCTGCTATAGCTCGCTTGTACTGAAATGTGAGCTTTATAGTGTGAGATTTGTGAGAAGGGTTACAGTCAACAGTAATTACATGTTATTTTCAAATAGCCAAACATTTTTCTCATGATTTGATGGTTAACATTGACATAGGAGACTGCAGCCTTCATTACGACGTTTCTGTTGAGAGAGGGTATATGTAACAAGTAATGATTGAGGTTGGGACCCGATATAGAGAAATGGTTAATGAACCTGTGAACTGAAACCAGCTGATCACAAGTCCACTTCTAGGTCCACTTGGGCTTAGGGTACCCAGGTTTTTATGGGAAAGAAAGACGACACTAGCGCAATGCTGACCAGACTACCCCCATAACTGTGTGCCATATTTTACCAAAATGGATTCTAACAACAATTTCCCGACACGTCGAGGGGGATGAGATGTTCGTTCTTTCCTGGCTGTAACTTAAACTCCCCACATCAATTAAAAATTGTGCTTCTTTAATATCGTTGAACATTTTATTTCTGTCATACCCTGACCTAATCAATTAAAAATTGTGCTTCTTTAATATCATTGAACATTTTATTTCTGTCATACCCTGACCTAATGAATTAAAAATTGTGCTTCTTTAATATCGTTGAGCATCTCATTTCTGTCATACCCTGGCCTATAAATGACGATCCCATTCACGAAAGCTATCGTAAGTCCTGACCCTAGTGATTGGATGCCTTCTGGATTTGAACAGCAGACATTCAAAGTACACTTTAACAGCTGTGGCTGAATGGACACCGGGATATGAACGCATAGTCTCAGATTCCAAAAGCAAATCGACTGTTCTTGTTGCTATCGCAAATGAGAAGCCATCGGTCAATCTCACTTTCGATCAAGGAGATTGATATACATTGTTAAACAAAATCAGCTCCTTATATGTCACTGACTACATGCTTCGTTTTCTGAAGACATTCCTAAACGACACATGCAAATTATTTAACATAGCTACCTTTGTGTCATTTGTTTGTACAAAACGTATTAAGAGGATGCCATGAGCTTCAAGTTTATATAATTCTATCCTGGCCGCAATCTTCTAAAGCAAATTACAATTCATATTCAGCAAGATGGTCACGCCATCGCTAATAATTAGCACCAGGTCTTTGACATGTTGGACAATCGCAAGAAGAAAGTCATTTTAGCGTTCTGGATTATGGAACTGACCGTCCATTTTAGCGTTCTGGATTATGGTACTGACCGTCCATTTTCCCAAAGGTACTCCATCTTGCTTTTTGATCTGTACTCCATCTGGTTCTGGTTAAGTAATTTAACGGTTGTTCAGAACATCTGGTTCTGGTTAAGTAATTTAACGGTTGTTCAGAACATCTGGTTCTGGTTAAGTAATTTAACGGTTGTTCAGAACATCTGGTTCTGGTTAAGTAATTTAACGGTTGTTCAGAACATCTGGTTCTGGTTAAGTAATTTAACGGTTGTTCAGAACATCTGGTTCTGGTTAAGTAATTTAACGGTTGTTCAGAACATCTGGTTCTGGTTAAGTAATTTAACGGTTGTTCAGAACATCTGGTTCTGGTTAAGTAATTTAACGGTTGTTCAAAACATCTGGTTCTGGTTAAGTATTTTAACGGTTGTTCAGAACATCCATATCAGCCTAGTAATTATATCTGAGTTTATCTCGTTCTTGCATTTCGAGAAATTTAATCCATAAAATGTTATATGTTTAGTTTGTAATACTTATTTGTTGAGCAACATAAACATGAAGGAATCCGTGACATTTCTGTTATTTGTTGAGCAACATAAACATGAAGGAATCCGTGACATTTCTGTTATTTGTTGAGCAGCATATCTAGGAAGGAATCCGTGACCATTTTGTTAATTTGGTTTTTATTCGGCAACTTCCAGTGCAACATTGCTTATTCGGCACTGACTGGTTTGAACTCATTCTGTCCGTTTTAAATCAAATTACCTACATTTGTATTATCATTGCACCATTTATTGTGCAACGGAAAGGAAACACAAATTTCTTCAATGTTATGTAGAGCCAGCTTTGAGGTATGGAAGTGCGGACAATAAGATAATAGAGTAAAGGAATTTTGGAGGTTACATAAATGTAGCTATACATACTAATCCTGAGAATAAGATGAATACATACACAGGTTAACAATGTAGGTCTTGAAGAGGCCACAACATAAAAGGTAAAGCCAATTATAAACATCAGAAGGAAACAACCATCAACATGGAATCAGAGAATCGATACAACAATGGATAACTGGACTTTATTCAAGGATGAAAGGGCATCATGTAAACGAGCATCGCGCTGCACTGCTCCGACAGATGCTGCTTGCTTGCTTGCTTGCTTGCGTGCTTGCTTGCTTGCTTGCTTGCGTGCTTGCTTGCTTGCGTGCTTGCTTGCTTGCTTGTGTTCGCCCGATGACTAAAGGAGTGTATCTCTTCATCATCCACCCTCAAACGGACGCTAAGTGAGCGTGTCTGCGTTGTGTTGTGGTTTACAGTATAACTGTAATATTTGCGCCTTTCGGCCCAACACATCCGACTTCAGCATGACATTCATAAGTACCGGGTTGTCTTCCCTCTTCGACCCTATTCGCTTGACCAGACTAGACAGGTTAGTCTGATACTAGACGCACCACGGAGAGGAGGAGCAGGGTATGGATGGTTCTGGTTCACCGATCCTGGCGCAAGCCATCAGCTCTGGGTCGCTGACAACTTCCAGCTCTGGGTCGCTGACAACTTCCAGCTCTGGGTCGCTGACAACTTCCAGCTCTGGGACGCTGACAACTTCCAGCTCTGGGTCGCTGACAACTTCCAGCGCTATTGCTGTGAAGCGCGCCTTCGCCTCCGCTCCGAAAGATGAACTCAGATGACCGACAGATGAACGACAGATGAACTCAGATGACCGACAGATGAACTCAGATGACCGACAGATGAACTCAGATGACCGACTGATGAGGTCAGATGGCCGACAGATGAACTCAGATGACCGACAGATGAACTCAGATGACCGACTGATGAACTCAGATGACCGACAGATGAACTCAGATGACCGACTGATGAACTCAGATGACCGACTGATGAACTGAGATGACCGACAGATGAACTCAGATGACCGACTTTTGCGGTCAGATGACCGACAGATGAACTCAGATGACCGACAGATGAACTCAGATGACCGACAGATGAACTCAGATGACCGACTGATGAGGTCAGATGACCGACAGATGAACTCAGATGACCGACAGATGAACTCAGATGACCGACTGATGAACTCAGATGACCGACTGATGAACTCAGATGACCGACTGATGAACTCAGATGACCGACTGATGAGGTCAGATGACCGACAGATGAACTCAATTGACCGACAGATGAACTCAGATGACCGACTGATGAGGTCAGATGATGGACTGATGAACTCAGATGACCGACTGATGAACTCAGATGACCGACTGATGAACTCAGATGACCGACTGATGAGGTCAGATGATGGACTGATGAACTCAGATGACCGACTGATGAACTCAGATGACCGACTGATGAACTCAGATGAAACCAATTCTGACTTTCCTCATTGTAAATGGCAATAATGCATTTGAATTTCTTTATTGTTTTACACAATCTCGAGTACCTAAGACATTTCAGCGCGTAAAGAGAACCAAAATATTTAAAATAAATATCCGCTAGAAAAACATCGTCTGACCAGGTTGTGTCTCGAACATGCACAACAGCAAATCCAGTAGCATATGGTTCAACGCGTGTTCTTGTCTATTGTTTGTGGCTTTGACCAGCTCAGAGATCAAACATTTCAATCTCTTGTTACGAAGTATCATGTGCTGTGACCATCCGAAAAAAAAACTTGCCGAGATATTATATTTGCTATATTCAAATAAGCTTTGGTTTGGGAATAAACTTGACCTGTGCTATCTGTATGGGCTACTGATATCCCAATCCATTGTACCTCCAGACACTCTATAGTGTCAGCGCTTGTACCCAGTATTTTGTGGAGCGTATTATTTCTCAAGAATATCCTATCCTATCCTATCCTATCCTATCCTATCCTATCCTATCCTATCCTATCCTATCCTATCCTATCCTATCCTATCCTATCCTATCCTATCCTGTCCTGTCCTGTCCTGTCCTGTCCTATCCTATCCTATCCTATCCTTTCCTATCATATCCTATTCTATCTTTCCTATCCTATCCTTTCCTATTCTATCCTTTCCTACACTATCCTGTCCTATCCTATCCTATCCTACCTTATCCTTCCTATCCTGTCCTATTCTATCCTATCCTATCCTATCCATGGAATCAGTTTCACTGCAATCGGGAATTCCCCGTATCCGCCCCGCCTCATGTCAAAGTGTCTCCCACATCACTTTGACACCATTGGTGGATAATTTCAAGAATATAATAAACCCCTGCGTGCGCGGCCCACGTGACGTTGAGCGACATACAAGGCCAGAATTTTTGGTGAAATTTCCTTTTATTTGAACCACAGACATTATTGGTGGTAGTAATTAGATGGTTGTAGTTGAAATTTAGTAACTCATACTAATGTAAAAATGATATACTAAATTATCAACAGTCACAACACGTTGAAGTGTGCTGCAGTAATTCCAACAGTTATGGCCAATGTATTTAAGCTCAAGCCGATAACATGTATCTGACCTTTCATCTTACATGCTTTCCTACTTATCTTCCTCTTCATTAAAAAAATCTCCCCATCTACCTCTATTATGTTTATGGTTAGTCGGTATCACTGCAAATTAATTAAAATGCATAATTGCTCAACCGGCCGTGCCAGTGGAATCATCCGAATTAATATCTCATCTCACTGAACGATCCAAAACAAAGAAAGGTAGCTGCAGTCCTCATCATAGCAGCTACAGCACACTCCAAAAGACATACGGCCAAGCGGCACCGAAAGTGAACTCAGCTGAACTGTCCATCGTCATACGATATCATCATTTATCTATGCAATCGGAATATGGAAACACGATCCGGATGAAAACACATCTCACTGTGGGCACAGAGCACTAAACTCAGTAGCTCCGGTATCTAGCCAGACATGGAATATGAGGAAACTGCAACAAGGAACACTTTTCGGACTGAGCCTCAACGGTTCCTGCCGCCTAGCCGCCATATTGACCGGAAATCCTTCAGCTAATATAATGAAATGCAAAGTGAAAATGTTTGTATGCATATACGGATCATTTAACCACTTTGCAAGGAACTGTGACAAAAGGGAGAAAGTGAGTTAGACATAGACATAGATGGGAAGATAAAATCGAAGAATGGGCAGGAGTTGACTTCACAGAATGAAAAAGAGTGACTGTAGATTGAGATCAATGAAGAATGCTGATGAAGTCTATCGGCAGTGCCCCAGAGACTCCCAGTTTTTCAGGGAAGAGAAAGGAAGGACGGAGTGCATGTCAGAAACACAATAACTTCAATTCGTTCGGTTTGTAGCCATCCTTGGCAGTGCACCCACCACAAAACTAATCCATACTGAGAACACACACCTCTATTGTGTCCTCGTGTAGAAGGTGCTCTCATTTTCCTTAATTTTCGTGTTTAGGGTGTGTCATATTTTCATTCTTTCTCTTTGTTTAGAGTGTGGTCTCATCTCACTTCTTTCTTATTTTTTGAGTGTGGTCTCACTTCCTTTCTTTCTATTGTTTAGAATTTGATATCATATCTCATCTTTCTTTTCTTTAGAGTGTTGTCTTATTTCCCTTCTTTATTATTTTTAGACTGTGGTCTCATTTCTCTTCTTTCTCTTGTCCAGAGTGTTGTCTCATTTCTCTTTTTTTTATTGTCTAGAGTGTTGTCTTATTTCCCTTCTTTCCTTTTTTTTTAAATTATGGTCTCATTTCTCATTTTTCTTTTGTTTAGATTGTGGTCTCATTTCCCTTTTTTCATATTGCTAGTGTGTGGTCTCATTTCCCTTCTTTCATATTGCTAGTGTGTGGTCTCATTTTGCTTCTTTCATATTGCTAGTGTGTGGTCTCATTTTGCTTCTTTCATATTGCTAGTGTGTGGTCTCATTTTGCTCTTTCATATTGCTAGTGTGTGGTCTCATTTCCCTTCTTTCATATTGCTAGTGTGTGATCTCATTTCCCTTCTTTCATATTTGTTAGTGTGTGGCCTCATTTCCCTTCTTTCATATTGCTAGTGTGTGATCTCATTTCCCTTCTTTCATATTTGTTAGTGTGTGGTATCATTTCCCTTCTTTCATATTGTTAGTTTGTGGTCTCATTTCCCTTCTTTCATATTGTTAGTGTGTGGTCTCATTTTGCTTCTTTCTTATGTTTAGTTACTTGTCTTCTCATAAAATAACCCTTATAGCCCTTTTCGTCTTATTAGACGGTCTAGTGGAGGCTATTGTGTATTTTTTTTTTAGATTTTGTTTTTGTCGAACAGCTTCTCTCGTGGCTAATTCTACCAAAGTTTGACAAACACACACGGCCACAGAATGAACAAGTCAGGCCCACTGATCCACAGGGTTTTCCATCCTTTTTCATGAGTCTTTTCTCTTCTAAGTGTTGCCTTAGCACAGTCTCAAATTATGTTATACCATTTCTTATACATACTCTCTATGATGTGCAATCACTTGCTAGATGTTCCCAGTCATTTTCACAGATGGAGAAGTCATTCAGATTTGATTTACAGATATCTTTATATCATAGTTTAAGTCTGCTGATTTGGTTCTTTGGTTATGGAAGGCCCCGGCATCACTGCAAACGAATTAAAATCCATATTTCCTCAACCGCCCGTGTCAGTGGAATCATCCGAATTACTAACTCATCTCCCAAACAAAAAAAGGTAGCTGTAGTCCCCATCATAGCAGTCTCAGCACACGCAAAAAGACATAAGGCGAAACCACAGAGAAAGAGAATATAGCCAATTGTTCGCTCCCATACGATATCATCATTCATCGTAAACAATTGGAATATCGAAACATGATCAAAACGGATGAAACACACAGCTCACGGTGTGCACAGAACACCTAACTCAGTAGCTCCTGCAACAAGCTGGACTTGTCTGCTGATTTGTCTTTAATTAACCTTGTCGTCTCACAAATTAACTTTGTTGTCTCATCTTTTAACCTTGTCGTCTCATAAATAAATTAAATTTGTTGTGTCAACAAATTAATCTTTTATTCTTATCAATTAATCTTGTCTTCTCATCTGTTAACCTTGTCTTCTCATCAATTAACCTTGTCTTCTCATCAGTTAACCTTGTCTTCTCATCAATTAACCTTGTTACTTCATCTGTTAACTCTGTTGTCTCAAAAAAATTAACATTTTATCCTCATCAATTAACCTTGTCTTCTCATCAATTAACCACTTCTTCTCATCAGTTAACCTTGTCTTCTCATCAATTAACCTTGTCTTCTCATCAATTAACCACTTCTTCTCATCAATTAACCTTGTCTTCTCATCAATTAACCTTCTCTTCAATTACACTAGAATGGACTGAAGACTCCCACATCCAGTCCTTCATGTGATCACCTGGTGTCAAAAGAAATCAAGCAAGACAAAAAGATAACTCATTTGTTACAAACAATATGATCGCTCTGTTTCACTCCAGCCAATATTTGTTCTAACGTAAGATAGTGACAGTGATTGTCAATTTTGTTGTTCTCCATGTTTCACAGCCATATAATAGGACCGACTTAACATCGGGTTGAAAATTTTTATTTTTATTTTTAACTTAAATTCACACGACAATCACGAAGATACAGACTTTCATTAATGGATGCTTACGCAGAGTAAAAGGATGGAAATGGCAGGACAAAATCACTAACATAGAATTATGGAAATGTACCAGTCAAATACCAGTGGATAAAGAGATACAGCAAAGACGATGGCTCTGGATAGGACACACACTACGGAAGCCAACTGAGAGTATTACACAACAGGCCCTTTTTGGAATTCCCAGGGGAAAAGACAAAGAGGAAGACCAAGGAATTCTTGGAGAAGACAGATAGCAGTAGAGATGAAGATGATGGGGAAGACATGGAATGATCTTAACAGAATGGCGAAAAAAAAGCAGAATGACTTGGAAAGTGTTTTTTGAAGGCCTATGCTCCACTGGGAGCTAAAAAGGTAGAAGAAGATAGTGACAGTGCTTGGTTTCTTCAGTACGTGAAACGACACAAAATATGGGCAAAACTTAATTGTAAATCGCGAAACCTGAAGAGCTATGATTTCTTCCCTATGTAGAGTTATAATTTCTTCCCGATGGAGAGTTATGATGTCTTCCCTATGAGAAGTTATAATTTCTTCCCAATGGAGAGTTATGATGTCTTCCCTATGGGAAGTTATAATTTCTTCCCTATGGAGCGTTATGATGTCTTCCCTATGTAGAGTTATAATTTCTTCCCGATGGAGAGTTATGATGTCTTCCCTATGAGAAGTTATAATTTCTTCCATATGGAGCGTTATGATGTCTTCCCTATGAGAAGTTATGATTTCTTCCCTATGAGAAGTTATAATTTCTTCCCTATGGAGCGTTATGATGTCTTCCCTGTGGAGAGTTATAATTTATTCCCGATGGAGAATTATGATTTCTTCCCTATGGAGCGTTATGATGTCTTCCCTGTGGAGAGTTATAATTTATTCCCGATGGAGAGTTATGATGTTTCCCCATGGAGAGTTATGATTTCTTCCATATGGGGAGTTATGATGTCTTCCCTATGAGGAGTTATGATTTCTTTCCTATGGAGAGTTATGATTTCTTCCCTGTGGAGAGTTATGATTTCTGCCCTATGAGGAGTTATGATTTCTTCCCTATGGAGAGTTATGATTTCTTCTCTGTGTAGAGTTATGATTTCTTCCCTATGGAGAGTTATGATTTCTTCTCTGTGTAGAGTTATGATTTCTTCCCTGTGGAGAGTTATGATTTCTGCCCTATGGAGAGTTATGCGTCCTACCTACCCTAGGGCCAAGGTAAAGAAATGCATATAAATGTATCGAAATGCGAAGCTGCAGTGAAGCTAACAGTGAGGAGAAATGGAAAAATATAGAGAAAAAAATGGTATGGTTAAAGCTTCATCTAACAAGTGGACACCACAAATCAGATCGACGTTTCGGCGCAACGGCCTTCAACAGGAACACACATACAACACACGTAGAAATGTGTATTGAACATTTTAAAAATTAAATAATTACAAAATCGAACTAGAAAGAGAAATGTAAAGTAAAGGAGAATAAAATGTTAATAGAAAGTTCTCTGTAAGATCTAAGAATAATCTTTCTCCTGGAAGAGCGGGAGAGCACAACAAGAGGATTGTTTGATTTACATAGATTTGCCTACACTAGCGCACTTCCGTTCTTCGGAAGAAATAATCTTCTTAGATCTTACAGGGAACTTTTTATTAATATTTTATTGTTCATTTTACTCTAGATTTTACAGGGAACTTTTTATTAACATTTTATTGTTCATTTTACTCTAGATCTTACAGGGAACTTTTTATTAACATTTTATTGTTCATTTTACTCTAGATCTTACAGGGAACTTTTTATTAACATTTTATTGTTCATTTTACTCTAGATCTTACAGGGAACTTTTTATTAACATTTTATTGTTCATTTTACTCTAGATCTTAAAGGGAACTTTTTATTAACATTTTATTGTTCATTTTACTCTAGATCTTACAGGGAACTTTTTATTAACATTTTATTGTTCATTTTACTCTAGATCTTACAGGGAACTTTTTATTAACATTTTATTGTTCATTTTACTCTAGATCTTACAGGGAACTTTTTATTAACATTGTATTGTTCATTTTACTCTAGATCTTACAGGGAACTTTTTATTAACATTGTATTGTTCATTTTACTCTAGATCTTACAGGGAACTTTTTATTAACATTTTATTGTTCATTTTACTCTAGATCTTACAGGGAACTTTTTATTAACATTTTATTGTTCATTTTACTCTAGATCTTACAGGGAACTTTTTATTAACATTTTATTGTTCATTTTACTCTAGATCTTACAGGGAACTTTTTATTAACATTTTATTGTTCATTTTACTCTAGATCTTAAAGGGAACTTTTTATTAACATTTTATTGTTCATTTTACTCTAGATCTTACAGGGAACTTTTTATTAACATTTTATTGTTCATTTTACTCTAGATCTTACAGGGAACTTTTTATTAACATTTTATTGTTCATTTTACTCTAGATCTTACAGGGAACTTTTTATTAACATTGTATTGTTCATTTTACTCTAGATCTTACAGGGAACTTTTTATTAACATTGTATTGTTCATTTTACTCTAGATCTTAAAGGGAACCTTTTATTAACATTTTATTGTTCATTTTACTCTAGATCTTACAGGGAACTTTTTATTAACATTTTATTGTTCATTTTACTCTAGATCTTACAGGGAACTTTTTATTAACATTGTATTGTTCATTTTACTCAAGATCTTACAGGGAACTTTTTATTAACATTTTATTGTTCATTTTACTCTAGATCTTACAGGGAACTTTTTATTAACATTTTATTGTTCATTTTACTCTAGATCTTACAGGAAACTTTTTATTAACATTTTATTGTTCATTTTACTCTAGATCTTACAGGGAACTTTTTATTAACATTGTATTGTTCATTTTACTCTAGATCTTAAAGGGAACTTTTTATTAACATTTTATTGTTCATTTTACTCTAGATCTTACAGGGAACTTTTTATTAACATTTTATTGTTCATTTTACTCTAGATCTTACAGGGAACTTTTTATTAACATTGTATTGTTCATTTTACTCTAGATCTTAAAGGGAACTTTTTATTAACATTTTATTGTTCATTTTACTCTAGATCTTACAGGGAACTTTTTAACATTTTATTGTTCAGTTTACTCTTCTCTACTTACCATCATCAAGTATTATGCTTGCTGACGTAGGTGATCATGTCTCACCACAACTTTCTATCTCGACAGTTATTTATGTTGTTGACCTTCTGCCAAGCCATTCACTTAAGCTGTCTAGTATTTTTTTTTCTTTGCTTTCCTCTATCTCTTCGTTCCTCAATTTTCACAGTTGTCACAATATATTCCGCATATTCTCTTCTCATTACATTTGTTTTGACAAAATTATGATTGTTTCTTCCTAATATTAGAAATTAGCTCTCTGTTTGTTTTGGCCTCTTTCTATCCTCCACTACTTTAGTCATAAATACTGCTACAATACTGCTACAAGAACAGCGACTTGTTGATGGACATGATCGTCTACACAAGCATTTACGGCACATGATGATGGTGATTACGTCATTGTACAAGACCACAATATTTGGATTTGATGAAAGTGGTACACTGACTCGCTGTTATTACATTACTCTGCTCCGCGAGTCTGCCAAACAATCCTCTTATTCGAACTGCGACTAATTTACTTCAAAGCAAATGCTCTATTTAATTATGCCACTGTTGTTTTTACCTGTTTGTCACTAACATTGCTTTCATTGTTTTCAAATACTCTTTCTTATGATGCATGTTGTTTTGTTTGCTTATTCCAGCATTATATCTCTCGTGAAGTCCAAAGGGACTGGGTTCTGCGCGAATATAAATTGTTCCCTACTTTTCACACGTGTAACCGTGTTCAGGTGTTCCTCGTCATACAGGCAGATATTCTCCGACTTTAAAGGTATACCCATCATCTCTTCTGTCGTCGAAAGTTTAGACGTCCTCAGGTAGACTTTTTCCTATCAACTTTGCTCTCCCAGTCACCATTTCAGGCACTTTTTTTTTCGGTTGCCATCTTGCAAGGGCTCTTTACGTGCGCTGATTGCACACGGCACCTCCAGTTTTTGACCGTGTTCCGAGAGCGCTAGATGTCGAATGTTATTTGTTTATGTGGTTCTTTGGTTATGGGAGGCCCCGGTATCACTGCAAACGAATTAAAATCCATAATTGCTCAACCGCCCGTGACAGTGGAATCATCTGAATTACTAGCTCATCTCCCAAACAAAGAAAGGTAGCTGTAGTCCCCATCATAGCAGTCTCAGCACACGCCAAAAGACATAAGGCGAAACCGCACAGAAAGTGAACACAGCCAACTGTTCTCTGTCATATGATATCACCAGAGACCAGGGGTGCATGAAGAAACTATGTGTTCCGAGTGGAAAATTCCCACCGCCTGTGTTGGTATTCTAATCCGTTACCTTCTTGAACAAAAGCCGATGTCTTACCTTTAGACCATCCAGCTTCCCCCCCCCCCCCCTCCCCGCCGCGCGATCTGATGATAATTGTGATAAGTTTTCATTAAACCAATTACAGAAGTCGTTGTTGGCAATTATTCGTCCTTGTTTTAAAAGATGGTCATTTCGTCATTTCGAAGGAGCTGTGAGTAAAAGCGTTGTTAAACAACTCCAGTGGGAATGGGTTAAAAGACTTTCTCTTCGTGTTATTGATTTCTCTATGTAGCCGAGGGCTTACCGTAACAGCCGACCTGTAGAAGAATGTAGCGGTTTAGTTGACGTTACTTTGTTGTTGTTATAATTTTGTTATGTTATGACTGTTACATTTATAATTTTGTTATGTTGTTACTATTACAGTTATAATTTTGTTATGTTATGACTGTTACATTTATAATTTTGTTATGTTGTTACTATTACATTTATAATTTTGTTATGTTATGACTGTTACATTTATAATTTTGTTATGTTGTTACTATTACATTTATAATTTTGTTATGTTATGACTGTTACATTTATAATTTTGTTATGTTGTTACTATTACAGTTATAATTTCGTTATGTTGTTACTATTACAGTTACTATTTTGTTATGTTGTTACTATTACAGAAATAGCCTGTGCATTTAACATCATGTTCAGGAGATTTTAACTTCTGCTTGCACATCATCATCACCACCACCACCATCATCGTCGTCTTCATTATCATCAGTGTCGTCCTTCTAGTGACGTTAAACATCACACAGGCCTTGCAGTATACTTCGACAAGTGTTCCTGTGATGGAGAAACGTTTACTCTCTTGAAGCAATCAAGTCTGCCTTCCTTAGAGTTTTGCATAGCATCTTTCATTTTCTGATTCCTTTTGTTTCCCTTTTAATGGCTTGGTTTGTCATTATTTCGTTATTTCATGGGTTTATTTTGTTTTGTACAGTATCACTTCCTCTTATTCTATTATTTATCACAAATTTATCATATTCTCTCTTTCTTTCCTGCATTTTTTGTTTCTCTTTCTTTCTTCTACATCTATATTTTGTTGTCTTTTTCCTTACTTTGTGTTTCTATTCTTCCACTTCCTCAACTACATTTATTAATTCAATTGAAATCATTTACTCTTACCCAATATTCTCTTATTCCTTCTTATTTCTATTTCTCTTCTTTCATCTTATCCTAATGCTCTAACTTCACTCTTACCCAATATTCTCTTATTCCCATCTCCCCCATATTCTCTTATTTCATGCTAATCCCTCTTTATTTTTTTATATTTCATTCTTGCCTCCTATACTCTTATTCAGCAGCGAACGAAACATTGCAAACATAAGGCGGCCAGGACGTGATGAGTGGGTGCACCACGTGTATACAAATATATAGTCTAATCCAGGATTTCTCAAAGTGGGCGTCATCGCCCCCTGGGGGTCGGTGGAATGGTCCAGGTGGGCGGTCGCAGCGTCGGGTGTAATAAGGGTGGGTGGTGGTGGGGGGGGTGAATATAAATAAGTGGGCAGTGGAAGCATAAAAAAAGAGAAGAAAAAGAAGGTTTAAAACGTTGGCTGCTGTGATGATAAACTGAGATTAACCGTGTGCATTTGATTTTTTTTTAGAAATTCGGTAAACCAGTGCTATCCTATAGTAATCGAATATCCCAGAAAAGTAATAGACGACGATATTACCATCGATACCCGAGTGGAGTTTTCTGACCGACCAGCGAGAATTATTTGTTTATCAGGTTAGCTTATGGTCAGACCTGTCTCGCTGTCTTTCAAGTCTGGTAAAAAACAGGCTGTGTCCATTCCGATAAGGGTAATTAACATAGGCCAGACAATGTTTACTTTCTGAGACAATATCAGCCTAAACATCTGGCATTTTGATGTGTTTACCGCACGTCTCATGTTGTCGACTGATTTACAATCATCGTCATCAAGTACCGGGCCTGCTGGCGTAGGTGATCATGTATGTCTCTCCACAACTTTCGAACACAACAGTTATTTATCATTTCTGTTGTTAACCTTCTGCCAAGCCATTCTCTTAAGCTGTCTGGCATTTTCTCTCTTTGCTTCCCTCTATCTCTTCGTCCCTCAATTTTTCCAGTTGTTACGATATATTCTAGTTGTTCTCTTTTCATTACATGACCAAAAAATGATGACTGTTTCTTCCTAATATTGGAAATGAGCTCTCTTTTTGCTTTGGCCTCTTTCAGAAAGTTTTCATTACTCTTCTTAGCTATCCATGGTATTCCCAACATTCTTCTGTAAAACCACATTTCCACAGCCTCCAGTGATTTTCTTGTCTGTTGTCCTATTGTCCATTATTCACATCCATATGTTAAGACTGGCTCTACATAACACTTAAAAACTCCTTTTCTTGTTTCTATTGTCAAAAATGGATTGCATAGTATCTTCCTCATTTTTTGGAAAGCTGCTTTTGCCTGAGCCATTCTGCCTCTCACCGATGTTGTATATCTTCCGTCTGAGGTTACCATAGATCTGAGATTTACAATATCATGGCTTAAAAAGGCACACTATGAAATCTATTTTAGATTGTATTGAAATTATATAACAAGCAATTGCACGCAATGAGCATACATTTATAATTATTAATTCATCCTGGACACCATCAATCGTTACTGAACATGTACAATGTGAATTGTATCATTATTGTTTCAAAAAAGCAGAAGTTTGTACATCAGTAATTTTATAAATTTTCCTTTAAATGTATTTTATTTATATTATCTATGGAGTCATCTGTCTTAAATGGTAAATAATGTTCGTCTTAGAAAACAAATTGTTTCAATAAGACAAAGAAAAATACATTTTCATCAGCAATTTGTTAATTGCATGTTGATTATTTCAAAAATCCTTATTCCGATGAAGAATTAAATCGCTTGGCGCTATATAGAGGAGGTTCTTTGGCTATCAAAGGGTGCCTGTTGTTTGGGTCGGTTTTATAAACTCTTTGACTCTGTGCTCAGTATGGAACGAGAGATCGCGGACGACAAAGAGAAATACTGGATAGCTCGGTGTCATGGCATGGAAAACAGTCAAAAACAGAAATGATACGATGTACTGTGGATAGAAGATTGTGGAAGGACATGATCGCCTACGCCAACCGGTATTGCACATGGTGAATGATGATGATGATGATGATGACTCAGTGCTGGAGTTCCTAGAAAATGAAGATACGAGCTTTAGCTTTACGAGCCAGCTTGATTGACTCCACAGCAGGCATAGCTTATTTGACAAACTTGTTTCATAAACTTAATGAAACAAAGCTACAGATGCAAGGCGATAAGCTACATTTAATCAAAATAAAAACTGGTATTTCCATGTTTATGACCAAACGCCTTTTATGTTCATTTGTATTTTAGGACGAGGGGAATTCAGCCAGTTCACAAATTTATGAAGAGTGGAAAACCGTGATGAATATAGGTTTACTTATTGTCAGCATTTGGAGACTCTTAATTCGGACTTCAATTTGAAGATATTCTGACACTGAATATACTCCATTGGATTTTAGACTATTTTTAAGTACAAATTCAGAATAATCTCTAATATTACATGAAGAACTGATTGAAGTAACAGCAAATGAACAGTTTCAATTTAAAGCAATTATCAACAATTTTAGCTGCAAAAGCAGATAACAAAACTTTATCATGGATTACGGACAATAGTAGACAAGTGCTTGGTTGTATTTCCTTCCTCTTATTTAATGGATCGTGGATTCAGTGCTGTTACAAATCTGATAACTAAAAATAGACATCGATTGCAAATATCGTGGTGATTTAAGATTGCGATTGATAAAGCTAGAGCCGAACGTTGAAGAAAAGAAATTGATCATAAGTTCATCATTATCATTAAGAATTTTTAGAAATGTAATATTATCTATAATTATATTAATTTGTTGTATGCAGTATGAATATTGCTGTTGTTCATTTTAATAAATATATATTTTTTTACAATATCAAACATCAGTGTGCTTTTTTTTTTTTTTTTTTTTTACAGCAACACATTTCTTTGAATTGTAGTGGGGTGTAGGTAGAAAGACATAACAGAACTACAACTTTCTCACATTTTCTTCTTTGTTTGCTTAAAGAAGGTAGATGGAAAAAAGGGGGTGAGGGAGTGGGCGGTGAGCCATTTTTTTCCCCACAAGGGGTCGGTCGGCCAAAACAGTTTGGGATCCACTGGTGTCATCGTACATTTACATTAACCTCAGTAGCGTCTCATTAGCCTCTCATAGCCTCATTAGCCTCTCATAGCCTCAATAGCCTCATCAGCTTCTCATAACCTTATTAGCCTCATCAGCTTCTCATAGCTTCATTAGCCTCTCATTAGCCTCATCTGCTTCTCATAGCTTCATTAGTCTCATTAGTGTCTCATAGCCTCATTAGCCTCATCAGCTTCTCATAGCTTCATTAGCCTCATTAGCCTCTTATAGCCTCATTAGCCTCATCAGCTTCTCATAGCTTCATTAGTCTCATTAGCCTCTCATAGCCTCATTAGCCTCTCATTAGCCTCAATAGCTTCTCATAACTTCATTAGCCTCATCAGCTTCTCATAGCTTCATTAGTCTCATTAGCCTCTCATAGCCTCATTAGCCTCTCATTAGCCTCAATAGCTTCTCATAACTTCATTAGCCTCATCAGCTTCTCATAGCTTCATTAGTCTCATTAGCCTCTCATAGCCTCATTAGCCTCTCATTAGCCTCAATAGCTTCTCATAACTTCATTAGCCTTATTAACCTCATTCGCCTCTTATAGCCTCATTAGCCTCATCTGCTTCTCATAACTTCATTAGCCTTATTAACCTCAATAGCCTCTCATAGCCTCATTACCTCATTAGCCTCTCATAGCCGCATTAGCCTCTCATAGCCTCATTAGCCTCTCGTAGCCTCATTACCCTATTAGCCTCTCAAATCCTCATTAACCTCTTTAGGCGTGTACAACAAATTAACTTGTCCATCTCTTTCCTTCGCAACGACAACATAATAGACGTTATGTGTTCAAATCTCGGCTACACCAGTTGGGATTTTTTTTTTAAATTTCTCTCTGCGGCAACCACCCCTGGTCTCAGCAGCGACGCTCGGTATGACACGTCAAGTACTCATGGACGGACAAAAATATGAGTACCTCCGAAGTCGGAATTATCTGCCTGTGTGGTGAGGGTCCCCTGTGCACACGGCTGCCAGGGAAAAATGGATTAACACGCAAAATTCAGTTCCTAGTCTCTAGGGACTTCGTCAGAGGTAACAGCTGGCGAACTAAAAAAAAAAAAGACTTTCCTTTGCTGTGCTGCTAGACAACCGCTTGTGTTGACCGTACAACGTAAATGTTCTGCTCCTATGGACTTCCTTTTGAAGAAGTGACAATTTTGAATTAAGTCTACCTGCTCTCAATGTCATGTCGCCATAAACAGGTAAAAAAAAAATGTTTCCTCCACGCCTTGCTAGGCGCGTGGGAAATATGGTTTTAGTGAACATATTTTTATTTGACCATGACATATTTTGGTAATGTGGCCGGTATAACGCCAGGCCGCATTTACTTCCCATAAAAAAAATCTCTGGTACCCATTTTTAGGGACTGGGTAAACCCCGAAGCTTTATCGATTAAAAAAAAAAATCTGTCACTTCTGCGGATCGAACACGGACTTTTCTGACCAAGAAGAGAGTACAGTAACCACTTAGTCCCCGAGACTCTAAACCAAGAAGAGAGTACAGTAACCACTTAGTCCCCGAGACTCTAAACCAAGAAGAGAGTACAGTAACCACTTAGTCCCGAGACTCTAAACCAAGAAGAGAGTACAGTAACCACTTAGTCCCCGAGACTCTAAACCAAGAAGAGAGTACAGTAACCACTTAGTCCCCGAGACTCTAAACCAAGAAGAGAGTACAGTAACCACTTAGTCCCGAGACTCTAAACCAAGAAGAGAGTACAGTAACCACTTAGTCCCCGAGACTCTAAACCAAGAAGAGAGTACAGTAACCACTTAGTCCCCGAGACTCTAAACCAAGAAGAGAGTACAGTAACCACTTAGTCCCCGAGACTCTAAACCAAGAAGAGAGTACAGTAACCACTTAGTTCCCGAGACTCTAAACCAAGAAGAGAGTACACTAACCACTTAGTCCCCGAGACTCTAAACCAAGAAGAGAGTACAGTAACCACTTAGTCCCCAGACTCTAAACCAAGAAGAGAGTACACTAACCACTTAGTCCACGAGACTCTAAACCAAGAAGAGAGTACACTAACCACTTAGTCCCCGAGACTCTAAACCAAGAAGAGAGTACAGTAACCACTTAGTCCCCGAGACTCTTAACCAAGAAGTGAGTACACTAACCACTTAGTCCCCGAGACTCTAAACCAAGAAGAGAGTACAGTAACCACTTAGTCCCCGAGACTCTAAACCAAGAAGAGAGTACACTAACCACTTAGTCCCCGAGACTCTAAACAGGTAATATCCTATAAAAAGCAATAAAATCATCTCTCACATATATGGTCCTTTTCGTCTTGTCAGACGATCTAGTGGAGGCTATTGTGTATTTTTTAGAGGTTTTCTTTTCGTCGAACAGTTTCTCTCGTGGCTAATTCTACCAATGTTTGACAAACACACACGGCCACAGAATGAACAAGTCAGGTCCTCTGATCCGTCCTTTTTCATGAGTCTTTTCGCTTCTAAGTTTTACCTTAGCACAGTCTCAAATGATGTTATACCATTCCTTAAACATGTTCTCCACGATGTGCAATCACTTGCCAGATGTTCCCAGTCATTTTCGCAGACGGAGAAGTCATTCAGAGATGACTTACAGATATCTCTATTCCTTAGTTTAGGTCTGCAGATTTGTCTTTTCCGTGTGTTAGTTCACCTTATAGTATTTGCCTGGGGATACGTTTTTCTTCAATTCGCTGGACATTCCAAACAGGTAATATCCAATAAAAAGTAAAAATGTCATCTCTCACATCCATACATGCAAACTAAGCTAAAAGGTATTCTGTTTGCTCCAATTTTTTAGGTTGACCTCTGACCTGATAATTTACAACAAAGAATACGACATTTTACGCTATTGGAAATAGTTTCTTCTATTGTTCTCATCAAATATCATAATTTTACCATAATACTTTAGTTATTTACACTGTAATTAATTTTTTTGTAAAAACAAACATCGTTTTGCTGATAATTACGAGTTTTGTTCTTTCTGTTTCTTTAAATAATGACGTAGCGCAGCAATTTAGGGAGATTAAAGCTGAGCTGGAATCCTACTGTCTTTTTCATGTCATCATCAGCATCATGTGCCATACCGGTTGGCGCAGGCGATCATGCCCCTCCACAATTTACTATCCACAGTGCATCGTATCAGTTCTGTTGTTGATTTTTTTTCCATGTCATTTCACCAAGCTATCTTTTATTTTCTCTCTTTGAAGTTCGTGATCTCTCTTCTCTTTAAAGTTCGTGATCTCTCTTCTCTTTGAAGTTCGTGATCTCTCTTCTCTTTGGAGTTCGTGATCTCTCTTCTCTTTGAAGTTCGTGATCTCTCTTTCCTTTTATTTTGCCAGTTGTAACCAAGTATTCCAACTTTCCCCTTCTCATGATGTGCCCGAAAAATGTTGATTGTTTCTTCTGTTATTTTTAGGAGCTCCTTTTTTGTGTTGGCCTCTTTGAGAATTTCCTCGTTTGTCTTTTTAGCTGCCAATGGAACTTTCAACATTCTTCTGAGAAATCCCTTCTCTGTGACCTCCAATCGTCCTTTCATTTCTTTGTCTACTGCCCATGATTCGCTTGTATAAGTCTGAATTGGATCTATATAGCACCCAAGAACTTTCTTTCTCACTTCTATTGACATAGACTTTGTTTCAGAAGACATTTTCATTTTTTAAAAATGCTTTTTAGAGCTGAAATAATCTGCTATATTTTAACTCTGTGGTGCATCGTCCATCTGATGTTATTATTGTGCCCAAGTATTTGAAACGTTACACTTATTTCATATTTGTCCCGTTTGATTGTATGTTCCATTATGGTGATGATTGCTTTTTTTTCGATATAACCATTACTACTGTTTTCTTACTATTCAGACTGAGTACCTTTCTTGTTGCTTTCTTTTACTATTATGTCTATTATTTCTTGTAGTTCATTCTCTGTCTCTGCTATTAAGACTGTGTTATCCGCATTTCACAAATTATTTATTTTGTGACCGTTGACTTCAATTCCTTTTTTGTCTACTATTGATCTCAAAATATTGTCGCTCTAAAGTGAGAACAAATCTAACGACAGAACACAGCCTTGTCTGACTTCTTGTTTTATATATTGGGACCGCCCTGTTTGGTTGTTAATTCTTATGGCTGCTGTTTGTTGCCAGTTCATGTTTTTTTAATGCTTTTCAGTTCCTTGCCATCAATATTCATATTTATATGCATTAGGATAAAGTGAGAAAACGTCATTTAATTGTTATACAACCACTGTTGTCATGGCAACCAAAAGGATGATTGCTGAAATAACTTACGTGTTTTCATACACATCAAATGGTCGTTGGATACCGTTGTACGGTTGTAGTAGGTTTGATCTCTATAGACATTGAAGCCTAACTATTAGAAACGGCTGGATTTATTTTAAACTATATCATGGCAAACCCTGAAATACGTGGCTGGTTGCACACTAACATCTAAATCATTGAGCAGGAATGTGATTGTGCTGTGTATTGTAATTAAATATTAGAGGAGTTGTGGCCTCATGTGCCTCCTCTGAGTATCAGGCACTGCTCTTATTTCATTTCTACGCCTCTTCTCTTATTTCATTCTTACCCATATTCTCTTATTTCTTTCTTATCATATTCTCTTCTTTCATTCCTACCCATATTCTCTTGTTTCACTTTTTCCATTATTCTGTTGTTTTATTCTTACAAATATTCTCTTATTCCATTCTTACCTCTATTCTCTTATTTCATTCTTACCCCTATTCTCATGTTTCATTCTTACACTCATTTCTATTATTTGTTTCTGACTGTGTTCTCTAATTGTAATCTTATCCCTTTTCTCTAGTTTTATTTTTACCCACATTCTCTTATCCCATTCTTACCCATATTATCTTATCACATTATTATCCCTATTCTCTTATCTCATTTGTACCCCTATTCTCTCGTTTCATTCTTATCCCTATTCTCTTATCTCATTTTTACCCCTATTCTCTTGTTTCATTTATACCCCTATTCGCTTATCTCATTCTTACCAGTATTCTCTTATCACATTCTTACCCCTATTCTCTTATCTCATTCTTACCTCTATTCGCTTATCACATTCTTACCCCTATTCTCTCGTTTCATTCTTACCCCTATTCGCTTATCTCATTCTTACCCTTATTCTCTTATCACATTTGTACACATATTCGCTTATCTCATCTTTACCCCTATTCTCTTATCCCATTCTTACCCCTATTCGTTATCTCATTCCTACACATATTCTCTTATTCCATTCTTACCCCTATTCTCTTATCACATTCTTACCCCTATTCTCTTATCTCATCTTTACCCCTATTCTCTGATCTCATTTTTACCCCTATTCTCTTATCCCATTCTTACCCCTATTCGCTTATCTCATACTTACACATATTCTCTTATCCCATTCTTACCCCTATTCGCTTATCTCATTCTTACCCCTATTCGCTTATCTCATTCTTACACATATTCTCTTATCCCATTCTTACCCCTTTTCGCTTATCTCATTCTTACCCCTATTCGCTTATCTCATTCTTACACATATTCTCTTATTCCATTCTTACCCATATTCTCATGTTTCATTCTTACACTCATTTCTATTATTTGTTTCTGCCTGTGTTCTCTAATTGTAATCTTATCCCTTTTCTCTAGTTTTATTTTTACCCATATTCTCTTATCCCATTCTTACCCATATTCTCTTATCACATTCTTATCCCTATTCTCTTATCTCATTTTTACCCCTATTCTCTCGTCTCATTTTTACCTTATTCTCTTATCACATTCTTACCCCTATTCTCTTATCTCATTCTTACCCCTATTCTCTTATCACAATCTTACCCCTATTCGCTTATCTCATTTTTACCTTATTCTCTTATCACATTCTTACCCCTATTCTCTTATCACAATCTTACCCCTATTCGCTTATCTCATTTTTACCTTATTATCTTGTCACATTTTTACCCCTATTCGCTTATCTAATTCTTACCCCTATTTTCTTATCTCATTCTTACCCCTATTCTCTTATCTCATTCTTACCCCTATTCTCTTATCACATACTTACCCCTATTCTCGTATCACATTCTTACCTATATTCTCTTATCACATTCTTAGCCCTATTTTCTTATCACATTCTTACCTATATTCTCTTATCACATACTTACCCCTATTCTCTTATCTCATTCTTACCCCTATTCTCTTATCACATACTTACCCCTATTCTCGTATCACATTCTTACCTATATTCTCTTATCACATTCTTAGCCCTATTCTCTTATCACATACTTATCCCTATTCTCTTATCACATACTTACCCCTATTCTCTCGTTTCACTCTTACCCTTATTCTCTTATTTCATTCTTACCCTGATTTTTTTATGATTAATGCTCCTCTTCTTTTGTCCTTTATTGTTATTTTCTTTAACGTGGTAGCTTATAACAAAAATCGTCCACACAATGAGATTATTTGTCCTTTATTTGAATTATTTTACCTTCCTGTGATAACTCTCCATCTAAAGAAGGAAACAGCAACTTGACAATATCGAAACACTTGGAATTTTAAACGAGTAAATAAAGAACTTGCCTGCTGTACCTCCATTATTGTTCTTACTAACTCCGTTATCGTGCTGAGCACAGTCTGAGTTTGATGAAAATAAACAACTCTACACCTTCCTCCGCTCTGTGTGTGTTGAAAATAAAAAACTCTACACCTTCCTCCGCTCTGTGTGTTGAAAATAAACAACTCTACACCTTCCTCCGCTCTGTGTTTGCTGAAAATAAACAACTCTACACCTTGCTTCACTCTATGTGTTGAAAATAAACAGCTCTACACCTTCCTCCGCTGTGTGTGTTGAAAATAAACAACTCTACACCTTCCGCCGTTGTGTGTGTTGAAAATAAACAACTCTACACCTTCCTCCGCTCTGTGTGTTGAAAATAAACAACTCTACACCTTCCGCCGTTGTGTGTGTTGAAAATAAACAACTCTACACCTTCCTCCGCTCTGTGTGTTGAAAATAAACAACTCTACACCTTCCTCCGCTCTGTGTGTGTTGAAAATAAACAACTCTACACCTTCCTCCGCTCTGTGTGTGTTGAAAATAAACAACTCTACACCTTCCTCCACTCTGTGTGTATTGAAAATAAACAACTCTAGACCTTCCTCCACTCTGTGTGTGTTGAAAATAAACAGCTCTACACCTTCCTCCACTCTGTGTGTGTTGCAAATAAACAGCTCTACACCTTCCTCCGCTGTGTGTGTTGAAAATAAACAACTCTACAGCTTCCGCCGTTGTGTGTGTTGAAAATAAACAACTCTACACCTTCATCCGCTGTGTGTGTGTTGAAAATAAACAGCTCTACACCATCCTCCACTCTGTGTGTGTTGAAAATAAAATCTCTACACCTTCCGCCGTTGTGTGTGTTGAAAATAAACAACTCTACACCTTCCTCCACTCTGTGTGTGTTGAAAATAAACAACTCTACACCTTCCTCCACTCTGTGTGTGTTGAAAATAAAATCTCTACACCTTCCGCCTGTGTGTGTGTGTTGAAAATAAACAACTCTACACCTTCCGCCGTTGTGTGTGTTGAAAATAAACAACTCTACACCTTCCTCCGCTCTGTGTGTGTTAAAAATAAACAACTCTACACCTTCCTCCGCTCTGTGGGTGTTGAAAATAAACAACTCTACACCTTCCTCCGCTCTGTGTGTGTTGAAAATAAACAACTCTACACCTTCCTCCGCTCTGTGTGTGTTGAAAATAAACAACTCTACACCTTCCTCCGCTCTGTGTGTGTTGAAAATAAAAACTCTACACCTTCCACCGTTGTGTGTGTTGCAAATAAACAACTCTACACCTTCCTCCGCTCTGTGTGTGTTGAAAATAAACAACTCTACACCTTCCTCCGCTCTGTGTGTGTTGAAAATGTAACACTCCTGTTCGCTGACCTTATTGCTCCTGCTTTCTTTACAAAGAACGTGGATGCCCCCAACCCCTGCCTTATATTATTATATTATCATTGCGTATGTGGGAGCCATATGTTACCCTCATCTTCTCACCAACTATCTCGGAGCATATCTTAATGATTTTTAAATTTCACACACACACAAACAACAAAATCTCGTGTTTTTATTCACGTATAGCAGTTGTGGTCGCTCCTTACAGGCTTATGTTATGTCGTCAGGGCTATTTTTAATTTGGTACGAGCCAGACAAATCACGTGCTCTGTTGTAATTTCTCTACTTTATGTTGCACGTTAATTCTTCTGGTTAATCATGGTTAAGAGAGCTAGTCGCTTCTCCTCCATCAAGTTCCTGCTCACTAATAGTTGCTATAGAATTACTGATTAGTGCTATAAATAACGTACTTCATTGCACACGCGTTGGGTCTATAGGTGATCTATATTCACAACGATGACGTAAAGTATACACAGGAAGTTTATGTTGCCTCACTGAATACACATCCCTGTATCGTCTGTTCAGCTGCCCCATCCGAATGATTAATTATGGGAGATACTAACAACATACGAAGTAGGCCAACATCTAACCAACCTATGTACACATTTCTACATCAACAGCAGGTTTGGCCATGTGATAGATCAAAACGACCACACAACACAGCCTTCAATAAACATTGCGAGAAGACCAAACCTAAGGGCCGACCACGATAAAAGATTGATGTAATATTAGATACAACAGGAAACATTCAAGCAGGAGAAGCCAACAGAAGAGCAAACAAACGTACACCATATCTTTCCTCGACCCTAATAGAAAAATGAGGAATGAAAGAAGACCGGGAAGATCCTGTTTACACCGAGCAACACTCTAGATTCGACGACTGTCCTATGACACACACACACACACACACACACACAGTGCTGTTTTGTTTTTTCTGCAAGAAAAGTTAACAAACAACTAGTTAAAGTCCTATCATCCCATTCTCAACAACATAAAAACCCCCCCCAAAAAAAACAAGAAAATCATAACATAGCACGCCCCTGAAGCGCTGATGTACTTTACGTCTGTGTTATTGTTATCAATGATCACACCATCAGACTATAAACTGCTGACAATTGTAACCAGTTATTGTTTTATTAGTTATAAACTATGTATCTATGGGCTACGGTTGGCTAACATTCCGGTTTCAGCTACGAGGATTATGTCAACCCTCCTATGAGCAAATGAAGTTCTACAATTTACGCGTACACGTGTCCGATCGTTCCGGCTGAAAAATAGCATCGCGGATATCAAATATGGCATAATGTCATTGGAATGTATCAAATATGGTATAATGCCATTGGAATGTATCAAATATGGTATAATGCCATTGGAATGTATCAAATATGGCATAATGCCATTGGAATGTATCAAATATGGCATAATGCCATTTGAATGTATCAAATATGGCATAATGCCATTGGAATGTATCAAATATGGCATAATGACATTGGAATGAAGTGAAATGCCAATGTAATACATGCCGATTATAGGCCATAAAGATGGGATTTCTCAGAAGAATGTTGAAAGTGTTCTGAACACAGCTTAAAAAGATCAATGAGGACATTCTCAAAATAGCCAACACAAAAATGGAGCTCCTAGAAAACATCAGAAAGACACAATCAACATTTCTCGGACACATCATGAGAAGAGGAAAGTTGGAATACTTGGTTGCAACTGACAAAATACAGGGAAAGAAAGATCGCGGAGGGCAAAGACAGAAGAAATTGGATAGCTTGGTGTCATGGCATGGGAAACAGTGAACAACAGAACTGATACGATGCACTGTGGATAGAAGATTGTGGAAGGACATGATCGCCTACGCCAACCGGTATGGCACATGATGATGAATACATGACTTGTGAATGACAAGTTGTTGCATGTTTACCATATCTGAAACGTAAAAATTAGATCACCAGAAGGGGAAAGTCATTAAAGGTTATTGGTTTCTTTTCTGATCAGCTCTCTTGGCACCACCAGGGTTGGATGCTTCTTAGGGCAGCATTCCTTGGGGCTAGGCGCTTGTTAGGGCAGCTTTCCTTAGGGCTAAGCGCTTGTCAGGGCAGCTTACTTTAGGGCTAGGTGCTTGTCAGGGCAGCTTACTTTAGGGCTAGGTGCTTATCAGGGCAGCTTACTTTAGGGCTAGGTGCTTGTCAGGGCAGCTTACTTTAGGGCTAGGTGCTTGTCAGGGCAGCTTACTTTAGGGCTAGGTGCTTGTCAGGGCAGCTTACTTTAGGGCTAAGCGCTTGTCAGGGCAGCTTACTTTAAGGCTAGGTGCTTGTCAGGGCAGCTTACTTTAGGGCTAGGTGCTTGTAAGGGCAGCTTACTTTAGGGCTAGGTGCTTGTCAGGGCAGCTTACTTTAGGGCTAGGCGCTTGTCAGGGCAGCTTACTTTAGGGCTAGGTGCTTGTCAGGGCAGCTTACTTTAGGGCTAAGCGCTTGTCAGGGCAGCTTACTTTAGGGCTAGGTGCTTGTCAGGGCAGCTTACTTTAGGGCTAGGCGCTTGTTAGGGCAGGATATTTTAGAGCTAGGTGCTTGTCAGGGCAGCTTACTTTAGGGCTAGGTGCTTGTCAGGGCAGCTTACTTTAGGGCTAGGCGCTTGTCAGGGCAGCTTACTTTAGGGCTAGGTGCTTGTCAGGGCAGCTTACTTTAGGGCTAGGCGCTTGTCAGGGCAGCTTACTTTAGGGCTAGGTGCTTGTCAGGGCAGCTTACTTTAGGGCTAGGTGCTTGTCAGGGCAGCTTACTTTAGGGCTAGGCGCTTGTTAGGGCAAGATATTTTAGGGCTAGGTGCTTGTCAGGGCAGCTTACTTTAGGGCTAGGTGCTTGTCAGGGCAGCTTACTTTAGGGCTAGGCGCTTGTCAGGGCAGCTTACTTTAGGGCTAGGTGCTTGTCAGGGCAGCTTACTTTAGGGCTAGGCGCTTGTCAGGGCAGCTTACTTTAGGGCTAGGTGCTTGTCAGGGCAGCTTACTTTAGGGCTAGGCGCTTGTTAGGGCGGGATATTTTAGGGCTAGGTGCTTGTCAGGGCAGCTTACTTTAGGGCTAGGTGCTTGTCAGGGCAGCTTTCCTTAGGGCTAAGCGCTTGTTAGGGCAGCTTACTTTAGGGCTAGGCGCTTGTTAGGGCAGCTTACTTTAGGGCTAGGCGCTTGTCAGGGCAGCTTACTTTAGGGCTAGGCGCTTGTTAGGGCAGCTTACTTTAGGGCTAGGTGCTTGTCAGGGCAGCTTACTTTAGGGCTAGGTGCTTATCAGGGCAGCTTACTTTAGGACTAGGTGCTTGTCAGGGCAGCTTACTTTAGGGCTAGGTGCTTGTCAGGGCAGCTTACTTTAGGGCTAGGTGCTTGTCAGGGCAGCTTACTTTAGGGCTATGTGCTTGTCAGGGCAGCTTACTTTAGGGCTAGGTGCTTGTCAGGGCAGCTTACTTTAGGGCTAGGTGCTTGTCAGGGCAGCTTTCCTTAGGGCTAAACGCTTGTCACGGCAGCTTACTTTAGGGCTAGGTGCTTGTCAGGGCAGCTTTCCTTAGGGCTAAGCGCTTGTCACGGCAGCTTACTTTAGGGCTAGGCGTTTGTCAGGGCAGTTTTCCTAAGGGCTAGGCGCTTGTCAGGGCAGCATTCCTTGGGGCTAGGCGCTTGTCAGGGCAGCATACTTTAGGGCGAGATGCGTGTCAGGTCAGCTTTCCTTAGGGCTAGGCGCTTGTCAGGGCAGCATACTTTAGGGCGAGATGCGTGTCAGGTCAGCTTTCCTTAGGGCTAGGCGCTTGTCAGGGCATCTTTTCTTAGGGCTAGGCGCTTGTCAGGGCAGCTTTCCTTAGGGCTAGGCGCTTGTCAGGGCATCTTTTCTTAGGGCTAGGTGCTTGTCATGACAGCATACTTTAGGGCTAGGCGCTTGTCAGGGCAGCATACTTTAATGCTAGGTGCTTGTCAGGGCTACTTTCCTTAGGGCTAGGCGCTTGTCAGGGTAGCATACTTTAGGGCTAGGTGCTTGTCAGGGCAGCTTTCCTTTGGGGTAAGTGCTTGTCAGGGCAGCTTTCCTTAGGGCTAGGTGCTTGTCAGGACAGCATACTGTAGGGCTAGGCGCTTGTCAGGGCAGCTTTCCTTAGCGCTAGGCGCTTGTCAGGGCAGCATTCCTTAGGGCTAAGTGCTTGTCAGGGCAGCATACTTTAGGGCTAGGTGTTTGTCAGGGCAGATTTCCTTAAGGCTATGTGCTTGTCATGGCAGCTTTCCTTATTGTTAGGCGCTTGTCAGGGTAGCATACTTTAGGGCAAGATGCTTGTCAGGGCAGCTTTCCTTAGGGTTAGGCGCTTGTCACAGCATCTTTTCTTAGGGCTAGGTGCTTGTCAGGGCAGCATACTTTAGGGCTAGGTGCTTGTCAGGGCAGCATACTTTAGGGCTAGGTGCTTGTCAGGGCAGCTATCCTTAGGGCTAGGTGCTTGTCAGGGCAGCATTCCTTAGGCTAGGTGCTTGTCAGGGCAGCATACTTTAGGGCTAGCTGTATTTCAGGACAGCTTTTCTTAGTGCTAGGTGCTTGTCAGAGCAACTTTCCTTAGGGCTAGTCGCTTGTCAGGGCAGCTTTCCTTGGGACTAGGCGCTTGTCAGGGCAGCATTCCTTGGGGCTAGGCGCTTGTCAGGGCAGCATACTTTAGGGCTAGGCGCTTGTCAAGGCAGCTTTCCTTAGGGCTAGGTGCTTGTCAGGAAGCACTACTTAAGGCTAGGTGCTTGTCAGGCAGCACTACTTAAGGCTAGGTGCTTGTCAGGCAGTACTACTTAAGGCTAGGTGCTTGTCAGTCAGCACTACTTAAGGCTAGGTGCTTGTCAGGGCAGCACTATTTAAGGCTAGGTCTTATTAGAGCAGTATATATAAAGGCTAGGAGCTTATTAGGGCATCATACCTTAGGGCTAGGTGCTCGTCAGGCAGCACTATTTAAGGCTAGGTGCTTGTCAGGGCAGCTCTCCTTAGGGCTAGGTGCTTGTCAGGCAGCACTACTTAAGGCTAGGTGCTTGTCAGGGCAGCACTATTTAAGGCTAGGTGCTTGTCAGGGCAGCTCTCCTTAGGGCTAGGTGCTTGTCAGGCAGCACTACTTAAGGCTAGGTGCTTGTCAGGGCAGCTCTCCTTTGGGCTAGGTGCTCGTCAGGCAGCACTACTTAAGGTTAGGTGCTTGTCAGTCAGCACTACTTAAGGCTAGGTGCTTGTCAGGGCAGCTCTCCTTAGGGCTAGGTGCTTGTCAGAGCAGCACTACTTAAGGCTAGGTGCTTGTCAGGGCAGCACTATTTAAGGCTAGGTCTTTTTAGGGCAGTATATATAAAGGCTAGGAGCTTATTAGGGCATCATACCTTAGGGTTAGGTGCTTGTCAGGGCAGCATTCCTTAGGGCTACGTGATTGTTAGGGCAGCATTCCTTAGGTCTATGTGATTGTTAGGGCAGCATTCCTTAGGTCTATGTGATTGTTAGGGCAGCATTCCTTAGGTCTATGTGATTGTTAGGGCAGCATTCCTTAGGTCTATGTGATTGTTAGGGCAGCATTCCTTAGGTCTATGTGATTGTTAGGGCAGCATTCCTTAGGTCTATGTGATTGTTAGGGCCTGCAATCCTTAAGGCTAGGTGCTTGTTATGACAGCATTTGTTAGGGCTAGGTACTTGTCAAGGCAGCATACCTTAGGGCTAGGTGCTTGTCATGACAGTATTCCTGAGGGCTAGGTGCTTGTCATGACAGCATTTCTTAGGGCTAGGTGCTTGTCATGACAGTATCCCTGAGGGCTAGGTGCTTGTCATGACAGCATTTCTTAGGGCTAGGTGCTTGTCGGGGCAGCATACCCTAGGGGTAGGTGCTTGTCATGACAGAATTCCTTAGGTACAGTACAAACTTCTCAATGCTTGGTACTTATCTGGACAACCCTCCTCAAGGCTTGGTACTTATTAGGACAACCCTTCTCAAGGCTTGGTACTTCTCAGGACAACCTTCTCAAGGCTTTATACTTATCAGGACAATCCTTCTCAAGGCTTGGCACTTCTCAGAACAACCATTATCAAGGCTTGGGTACTCCTCAGGACAACCCATCTCAAGGCTTGGTACTTATCAGGACAACCATCCTCAAGGCTTGGTACTTCTCAGAATAACCATCCTTAAGGCATCGTACTTATCAGGACAACCCTTCTCAATGCTTGGCACTTCTCAGAGCAACCTTCTCAAGGCTTGGTACTTCTCAGGACAACCCTCCTCAAAGCTTGGTACTTCTCACGACAGCTCGCCTCTTGGCTAGTAGCTTCTCAGTCCCATTCTTGACCTAGCATTTCTCGTAAAAAAATGTACAAATTATCAATGTAGTTTTTACTTCATTTCACAAGAGGAGGACCCCCATATCACTTCACATCACAAAAAGAAAACAAAAATAACTATATATTAGTATTATATATTATTATTATATATTATTATTATATATTATAATTATTTTGTAAAATACACACATTATGTTAAATGATGTAGCTCACTAAGAGAAGGCTACCATCACTGCACAGGGTCAATAACTTCTATCTCTTTTATGTTATGTTATGTTATTTTATGTTATGTTATGTTATATTATGTTATGTTATGTTATATAGCACAGGCAATCTCAGTAAAATGCGTCCTCATAGCTCAGACAAGAGTCATCAATTGCAATGTCAGGAAAGGAGTTAAATTAATTAATTGAGAAGGTAGGAATGTGTATACTTTTGCTGATACTCATCAATGACCATATAATTCTAGATTAAATTCCAGTATGGTGAATTTTTTTTTTTTTTTTTTTTTTTTTTTTGCGATCGACAGGGATTTGGGCTTTACCAAGTTTATGAAAATAGGTACCATTATTCGTCGTAGGGAAAGTAGGGCAGCCTGGCGTGATACCCACGATATCAGCTACCAATGTCCCGTTTGTCATAAAATATGGACACGATCACAATACTCCCCATGAGCCATGAAACGTATTTTTTAATTGCTCTGGTTTTAATATGAAAGATAATAGGTTCAATTATTAATGGGCAAACAATTACTGACCTGTCTGTAAAATTATGTACATGACTTGTATGTTTGGTGCGTAATAGTAGTAAAAGAGCAATGTACAAAGCACGAGCCTTCTCACAGCCAGATTATGTACCTACGATTATAATATGGCATAATTTGCAGGGGAACTTGCTAGATAATTCGCTTCGCGCTGCGGCATGTTTTGAGTCATCGCTGAGGTTTGTGGGGTCCTCCTCTCGTGACGTCATGCCTGTGAGTAACCTGAGAATAATTTGCCGCGTTTGATGTCTCGTGCAAACTTTAGAGCAGACGGCATCACGTGAGTTCGTTGTAGAAAGAAGCGTAACTTCACAGCAGCAACATCTGGTACCTTCTTGGCCAAGCTGCATGTTTGAATGATTCTCTGATCAAGGTTGATTACAGCACCAGTATCTCGTCATTATTAAGGACAAAAGTGCCGCACTTCTCACGTGGCTTTATCGATTTGTTGGGTCACGGTCGTTGATAATTTGTTTTCTAGGAACTTTTCTTCTCAGGGCGAATTTCAAGAAGTGAAGTCTGTAGTTCTGTCCAGTTGCAGACTATTGGGCATGTATTGTGATATGTAAGTTGTTTTTCTTTTTTTAATAATGTGTCCTTAATTTGAGTATTCTACAGTACTTGCTGAAATTCTTGCTAACTAATGTACTCTTATTTACTTATGCATGAATTCATGTTTAATATTTTTACTATGATCAAGACTGGAGGAATAATTAAATTAAAAGTGTGTTCAAAATTTTAATTATTAAATTAGTATCTTACAAAGCAATGCAGTTAAAACTACTGAGGGTATGATTCTTTCCGATATCAACTTATGGTTATGATCATGGACAATATCGCAAAACAACAATGACACAAAAATGTGTTCACTGGAAACAAAATGCTAAAGAAAACTTCTTCGGATATCGTGGATAATGAAAGGAAGAAATGAAATCATATGAAGGGAACAACATTGAAAAGAACTGGCTTATAAACTTTCATAGAGGAAATTAAAAATGACAAAAGACACAGTGGGCTGAAAATAGGAATGGAAGCCATGATTCCAGAAAGATAATACAGGAACAGATCCAAAATAAAGATGGTTTCAAGACATCAAACTTTGACAGCAGAAGAAGTGGGAGATCTACCTATAGACATAGATTATTTTCTGACGGGCTGTGGTGAATATAACGTTCTGCAAAGGACACTCGACATGGTGTCTCGTATGATCTGACACCCAGTACGTAGCCTGGTGCAGCATCGGCAAATGAACTCAAAGCAATTACTGTCCTTTGCCGACCTTTAGCGCAAGGATCAGTTAATCGTAACTAATTAAGACCTACTACTCCACCTTCCAACGGAAACCCTATAATAAGATTATCTAATCAAACAAAAGCACTAGAGATCAAAGGGTCAGTACAAAACCCGTAACATATAATACTTTGATTATTTCGGATGTGTGTGGAACAAAGTTGGCAACTGTGAAAGATATACAAATACAGCTACTGTATCCCAAAGAACAACCTTTCCTGTAATAATTAGGAGGTCAGTTATGACAAGAAAGAAGGATGTTTTTATCTTTCAAAGTGGTAAATGTGGCCTGTTGTGGTACTGACCACCACATCACCCACACATATTCTGAAGGTCATGGAATAAAATAAAAATGTGCACTAGCACTAAATTCCCCCCAATGACTTGACATATGTCGTACAACCCCGGCTCGAATACTATAGCTTGTTTCAACTCGTGCCCAACTTTTAAAATCGATAGCTTTTTAACCGCTTGTTGTAAGTTGTTCAAAATTTGCATGTAAAGTTATAATGATTAGAACCCAACAGGGAATTAATTTCATTTAAAAAAAAACATTTGGTTATTATTGTTGCTTATTTGATTTATATAAATTTATAACGACCCATTGATGTAGTCAAAACTTAATGTTTACAGTATTTTAAGTTAAAAATAGCGAGTAAAAATCCATACATGGTAAAATTGACGTGTTTGCACGCTTTCGCCGTGGTTTTTTTGACACAATTAGACACTTGAGAAATTGTGTGTTCCATTTCCGTTCATTCAGAGGTGTAGACGTGAAATTCGCAAAATGTTGGGTATGAATGAAACTGTTACAATAAGAAAATTTAAAGTTTCGCTGAAAAAGAACAGTATTGAAATATCAAAGTCTACATTATGGAGGAATGTGAGAGCTGCAGGCTTTACATTCAGAAAGTATTCCAATGGACGAAACATCATCTGTGAGAAGCCACATATAGTAGTCATGAGAAGCAAGTACTTACGTGAAGTAAAAGAGGTGCGCAAGCAAGGTTATGATATTGTGTACTTGGATGAAACATGGATCAATGCTCACCACACTAACCAAAGGGAATGGCAGTCATCAGATGGAAAGATTAAGAGATTAATACCTAGCAGCAAAGGACAGCGCTTGATAATTTCTCATGCAGGTAGTCGACAACATGGACTAGTACAGAATGCAGAGCTCATTTTTCTTTCAAAATCCATAGACAATCGGGATTATCACTCTGAGATGAATGGTCACATATTTAGACATTGGATTGAAAATTCTGTTCTCCCATCACTAGATCGACCATCCAGTACAAAAGATGCTATTAAGATATGGCTCACAAAGGAGCACATACAATTTAATAACATGTACTTAAAACCTGAATTACTATCTCTAGTAAAGCAAAAACAAAGGACAAAGACTTTTCAAATAGATAAGATTATCCAAGAGCACGGTCATATAAGTTTGAGGCTGCCACCTTACCATGCTCATTTAAATCCAATAGAACTAATCTGGGCAAAATTAAAAGGACAAGTGGCAGATGAAAATACAACATTTAAAATATGCGTTGTAAAGATTCTTGCTAATCTCGCTTTATTAAATATAGACAAAGATTATTGGGCTGAATGTGAAGACCACGTCTTAAAACAGGAAGAGGAATATTGGAAAAATGATGGTTTGTGGAATGTTCAACCCCAAACAGTTATTAATCTTTTAGACTCGTCTGATTCAGAATGAAAGTATATAGCCCCCACAATGTTGGCCCCTATATTACCTTAAATTAGTTCAACAAACGGTCCTTTTCAGGACCACACAACTATGAAAATTGGACATACAGGTATACCTTGATATTATCGTCCGTCCTCGAACTGAGAAGACAATAATTCTCCTGGTATTTCCCCATTACGGCCGCGCCTTTACCTAGAGAAAATTAATCATAGACCAGCAACTACGGTAATTTCTATTATTTAGGGGTTCACAATTTACAAATTTGACAAACATCAAAGAAATTCGCCGCTTTAAGAAAACTGCAGCTGCAAGATATTTGTTAAATATACATTTAAAGGGTCTTTTGCATTCTAATAACATTTGGAAAATTTCAACAGTTTTTAGCTAACGGTTACTGAACAATAGCGTTTTGAAGTTGGGCACGTGATTTGAAACGAGCTATAACATCGAACTCGTGCCCCACTCGCTAGGAGAATTACTGTAAATATATTAGTTTCCATTCTAAATAATTGAAATTATTTTTAAATTCTTAACCATTTAAAATAAATGGTACTATTGGTCGTTTAGAGACTTTAATATTTTGTTTAAATCAAAACAGCTGAAAATATGCACCTCTATATGTTTCTGCATAGAAACTCGCATTTTTGGAAACAAGAAATTAGAAATATTCGACATGTACATGTTTCAACAAACGCACAGCCATCTATAATGGTAAGTCCAGCGGGCAGAGAGAGTAAATCTCAGGAAACTCCCACAATCAGGATGTTTTCAGTTATATACGCTGACGTAATTCTACCCCAACTCGCAAAGCTAAAAACGTCACAAAATTAAGGTAATTCCTTTCTGCACACTGGCCTTAGTATTATAGATGGGTGTGGGCTGAATATCTGGCGGTAATCGAATGTTTCCATAACTTTAATCACAAGTCCCGTTTAGTTATTTTTCTTTCGCAATTTTCATTCAGCGACATTGTTGTGTGCCACGTCATCGTAATGGTTCCCTAAACCGGCCGTGAGCAAATCTTACGGTCTGCTGTTTGATGTGCGACGGGGATAATTTGACGACTGACTGTGTGTATATTTGTTCGGAATTGGAGTCATCAACGATGGCCTAACATCATCAAGTGCTACGACGATCATCATTTTCAAGAGGACGTGACTTACCGGTATATGGGAATAGGTGGCGGGAACAGTTGGAGGCTGTGCATGAAAAGTGTTCCTTGTTGCAGTTTCCTCACATTACAAGTCGCATGTCTGTGTTAGTCACCTCTAGTGACTCGGGCAGATGGTGCTCGTAAACCTGGGAAGGCCGACCATCTAAGGGCAGAATCCCCCTACAGAAAAGATCAGCTGCTGCCTTGCAGGAAGATTGGGGACAATCAAATGCTACGAAAAGCAAACCTGAACAAAATGCTGGCTGAAATCAGATGCACTGGGCCACTGGCGCAGAACACAGTGCAACGTTTTAACAGGTATTCAAGCGGAGTGGATCTAACAGGTTTAAAAAAGACAACTGTCTTCGTGCGAGAGTCTGGAGTCCTCTGATTGAGTCCTGATCGCAGAGAGATTCAAACAAGAAAGAAAAGGAAAAGTCTGGACCTGCCATATTTGTTTATGGGCATCAAAATGTTCGTCTTTAATAATCCAGGGTTTGTTTGATATTGGGACTGTCCATTCCATTTGCAGGACTTCCGTTTCAAAATGGTGGAACGTTTCACGTTCTCTCGATCGCTGCAGACAATGCATCTGGGGTTTGATTAATTTCGGCTCTCTGATTGCAATTTTCTATGTTGAAATCAAAATGATGTTCTACTTGACAAATCTGCGCCCCCGAGTACATACAGCAATGTTTCTTTTTGACATGTCAAGTATTGTAAAAGCGACCTTCACCGTCTAGTGTTGACATGCGGTTTACGTCACATTGAGTGCTGTTCAATGGCCGACGTTAGAATTGTTTGATGCAAGTTATTTACATGCTGAAACGCATTAATGGATTGCTCCGTCAAGTCGACCGAAGATTTTCCTCTTTGGGAATTTGCACCGTGTTTCGTTCGTTGTACGCTAACCGCAGTGTCTGTTGTTTGATGTGTGACGGGGATAATTCGACGACTACCTGTGTGTTTCTATGTTCGGTTGGTGTCAAGAACGATGTCCTAACATCATCAAGCGCTATACATTTTTTGTTTTCAATGTGACGATCATCATTTTCGGGAGGACGTGAAATTCCACGGTATATGGTGAATAGCCGGCAGGAATCATTGAAGGCTATGTCTGAAAAGTGTTCCTTGTTGCAGTTTCCTCATATTCCAAGTCCGGCTTATTGCAGGAGCTATTGAGTTAAGTGCTCTGTGCACACCGTGAGCTGTGTGTTTCATCCGTTTTGATCATGTTTCGATATCCCGATTGTTTACGATGAGTGATAATATCGTATGACTGGGAACAGTTGGCTGTGTTCACTCTCTGCGCGGTTTCGCCTTATGTCTTTTGGCGTGTGCTGAGACTGCTACGATGGGGACTACAGTTACCTTTCTTTGTTTGGGAGATAAGTTAGTAATTCGGATGATTCCACTGGCACGGGCGGTTGAGCAATTATGGATTTTAATTCGTTTGCAGTGATACCAAGGCCTTCCATAACCAATAACCAATAACCAAATTCCATTTGCAGTGAACTTGTATTTCTTTGAAGCAAAGAAGATTGAAAAGGTGCATGTGTTTTCTAAAATGGAGCGTGTAGAAAATAAGGTGTTTTATATAAATTAATTTTAGATAATTAATAATAAAAATTATGAAAATAAGGTTTTGAAGATAATGTGTTTTTTAAAAAAATAAAGGCACATTTTTGTGACCAGTACCACGCCAGTGCAGTTTCTCATTTCCACACATACAAAAAATATTCGGTAACTCTTTACAGCTGAGAGTGTCGGAGGAATCAAACCTTCTTTTGAGCTGAGTTGATCCGTTCACTAACCACCCCGATACCGTGGTTTGCTTATATAGAAAGAATACATTAAAAGACTTTGCTGCCAGGAAAGTCCATGACCTCCCTCAAGATGTTGGTGACGTTGAATGATCGTGAGAGGAATAAAAGGGGAAAGCAGAGAAGAGTAATTACCCCAACCACTAACCAAGTAATAAAGTCAGAGAATGAACCAGAGAAAGGTGTTTTTTAAATTAGAGAAGCAGGTTTTTTTTTTTTGCTGCTTTTGTTTTGTTTCCGATAAAGCCGTATATAAGGCAAAAACGTCATCGTTTTTTGCATTTTTTGTTGTTTATAAAGCTGTCACTATACATGTATTCACCTCGCACCCAGCTACCCTGCTCTACCGCAGCATCGCAACTATGTGCCAATTCTGTGTCTATTCTCTCATCTCTGCACCGTCTTTCCTCCGATATTAAAATTGTATGTGTGTTACATGTGTTTGTTTGTTTTTTTCCTTTTTTTTTTTTTTTTTAGACATTCCTCATTTTTTGAGAAAACCAATTATTTGCTGAAGCTGGTAAAGGTAATAGCATTCCTGAGCTGGTTGACATGTCCCAGCTCACATTCTGTCTGAATAAACTTTTGTATATAATCATTTGTCGTATTTGTTTCTTCTCTACTCTCTTTATTTCTTTCTTTTTTCTGTCTTTTTTTCTTTCTTTTTCTCTTTCTTTCTCTCTCTCTCTTTCTTTCTTTTCAACTTTTTTCTTTCTTTCTTTCTTTCCTTCTTTCTTTCTTTCTTTCTTTCGTGTGTTTACTCGACAACTACTAAATGAATTAATATTCCACTCCGTCATCCTCCCTTAAAAGGACGTTAAGTGGTGGCAGACGCACTGTATTACTGGTTGCAGCAGAAACCATCATGTGATATCTGCACCTTTCGGCCTAAAATATCCGATATCAGCCCGGTGTTTTTGAATACCGGCTTGCCTTTCATCTCGATCCCTACTCACTTTGCTAAACTAGACTGGTTAGTCTGTTTTGTTTTTTTTTAGACACCGCAAAGAGGTGGCGCTGAATGGTTCTGGTTCAACCATCCTGGCGCAATTCGTCAGTTATGAGTCGTTGACAGCTTCCAGCCCTGTCGTGCGCTAACGTGCGCCTTTGACCCTCAATTGTCTGTGTGTCAATATAATTGATTACGTTTGTCTGTTTAATTCAAATTAGAATTTCTAATGTTTGATTCATGAACCGTAAACAAACAAATGAAAAGACGATTAAAGGCCACAGAGATGGGATTTCTCAGAAAGATGATGAAAGTTCCCTGGGCAGCTAAAAAGAAAAATGAGGAAATTTTCAAAGAGGCCAACACAAAAAAAAGAGCTCCTAAAAACATCAAAAAGAAACAATCAACATTTTTCTGTTGTTCAAGACACATCATGAGAAGAGGAAAGTTGAAATACTTGGTTACAACTGGAAAAATAAAGGGAAAGAGATATCGCGGACGATAAAGAGAGTAAATACTGGATAGCTTGGTGTCATGGCATGGAAAGCAGTCGACAACAAAAGTGATACGATGCACTGTAGATAGAATATTCTGGAAGGACATGATCGCCTACGCCATCCGGTGTGGCACATGATGATGAATATTTGTTTTATTAATTGAAATTAGAATTTACATTATCTGTCTATCTAATTGCCAATATAATTTATTACCTGTCTATTAAGTTACCAAGACAAGTTAGACAAGTGGAACAATATTAAAACGGGTAAATGAATTTAATTTAAATATTTGGAAACTTTGTTAACCTCAGACGGAAGATGTACAAAAGAGGTGAGATGCAGAATGGCTCAGGTAAAAAAAAAAATGCAGCTTTTAAAAAAATGAGGAAGATACTACGTAATCCATTTTTTATAATAGGAACAAGAAAAAGAGTTCTTAAATGTTATGTAGAGCCAGTCTTAACATATGGATGTGAATCATAGACAATAGGACAACAGGAAATCACTGGAGTCTGTAGAAATGTGGTTTTACAGAAGAATGTTGAGAATACCATAGACAGCTAAGAAGAGTAATGAAAACGTTCTGAAAGAGGTCAAAGCAAAAAGAGAGTTAATTTCCAACATTAGGAAGAAACAATCATAATTTTTTGGCCATGTACTGAGAAGAGAACAGCTGGTATATATTGTAACAACTGGAAAAAAATATGAGGGACGAAGAGATAGAGGGAAGCAAAGAGAAAAAAATACCAGACAGCTTAAGAGAATGGCTTGGCAGAAGGTCAACAACAGAAATTATAAATAATTGTCGTCATCGAAGTTTGTGGAGAGACATGATCACCTACGCCAGCCAGTCCGGTACTTGATGATGATGATGGTGATTAAGTTACCAATAGAATGTGTAATATTTGTCTATTTAATCTTAATAGAACGTATTGCATGTGCCTCTTTAATTGCTAATAGAATGTGTAACAATTGTTTATTTATTTAGCTGTCCATATGAATCGTAACATTTGTCCATTTATCAGTTCGGGAGTTTCCCCGACCGTTCTCTATCTAAAACGCCACCCCTTGAAGCAATGTTTATATTATGCTAAGAGACATCGAATCTTGCAGCGAAGCGCTGCAGGAAACCTCTTGTTGAATGTTCACGGTCTGTTGCAGTGTATATATGTTGCCCTAAACCTGTGTTGATACATTCCTTTTTCTTTAATATTTAAGGATGTAATAATATTTGTAAAGGCGAGGTTATTACTTCATTTCCGCTAATTGTTATCACTTATTATTGTGTTATCTTTTACTATTCTTGTTATGTGCAGGAGCTACTGAGTTAAGTGTTCTATGCACACCGTGAGATGTGTGTTTCATCCGTTTTGATCGTGTTTCGATATTCCGATTCCTTGCGATGAATGATGATATCGTATGACGGGGGAACAGGTGGCTGTGTTCACTTTATGTGCGGGGTCGCCTTGTGTCTTTTGGCGTGTGCTGAGACTGCTATGATGGGGATTTCAGCTACCTTTCTTTGTTTGTGAGATGACAATAATTTCGGATGATTCCACTGGCACGGGCGGTTGAGCAATTATGGATTTTAATTCGTTTGCAGTTATACCGGTCCCTTCCTTAACCATGACCGTATTGTTATTATGTGTCGCTAGATTATTTCGTGAGTTACCACACATTTATTCAGACGTGGCTTAACCGCTCAATGTTTAAATGTCGCAAGCGTTGCTTCTTATTATATTCTTAGAAGGAATTAAATAGTATCGATTGTAGTATGTAAATGAATTAAATAGTAACGATTGTAGTATTTGAATGAATTAAATAGTAACGATTGTAGTATTTGAATGAATTAAATAGTAACGATTGTAGTATTTGAATGAATTAAATAGTAACGATTGTAGTATTTGAATGAATTAAATAGTAACGATTGTAGTATTTGAATGTATGAAGAAGATACATGATAATATTAATGACTGTTAGTGAAATAATTGGCATTAAACGGAAAAAATTATATATTTAAAAAAATTAATATACTTATCTGGAAGTAAAGGATACTTGTAGTGATATCATTGTAATAATACAATTCATAATATTGCTAATTATTATTACTCTTATTATTGTTTTTATTTTATTATTATAATTACAATAATAATTGTAGTGAAGGTAGTAGTATCAGTAAAATAATGATAGTAAGTAAGTAAAGTAAAGAGCCCCGTTACGCCAAGTGGCTTATAGGGAATGTGGTGTTAATGACCATAATTTGTACAGACCTTCGGCACATGATTTGTGGGGGTAAAGTAAAATAATAATAGTAATATTATTTATAATTTTTTTAAACTGCATATATCAATTTATTGTATTTGTTAATTGTATGTAAACAAGAAAGAAAGAAAGAAAGAGAGAAAGAAAGAAAGAAACAAAGAAAGAGGACACGGCAATCCAAAGCAAAAACAACAACATGGATTATTAAAACATTGCTAAGAGACAACTACTAACTATGAAAGTCTAACGATTCGTATGAATGCGATTATGTAAAATACGGTAACAGTTTGTACAATGTCTAGCAGAGATATTTCAGTGGAAAATGTTAGAATAAAGTATAAAATGGACAGGTAAGACATATAAGGATCTGTAAAAAATATATGCCGAATAACATGCAAATAGCATTAACAAATTAGAGTTGATTGGGGTAAACGGAAAACATGCTAAATCCATTGGGCACATACCAAGAAAGAAAAGAGGGGACAAGATTTATAAGTGGAAAAATAGAAAGTAAAAGAGGAGGATAAAAAATTGTGTTATAAGAATCGTAAAGAAACTGTTATTGGTTATTGGTTATGGAAGGCCTCGGTATCATTGCAAGCGAATTAAAATCCATAATTGCTCAACCGCCCGTGCCAGTGGAATCATCTGAATTATAACTCATCTTCCAAACAAAGAAAGGTAACTGTAGTCCCCATCATAGCAGTCTCAGCACACGCCAAAAGACATAAGGCGAAACCGCACAGAAAGTGAACACAGCCAACTGTTCCCTGTCATACAATATCATCATTCATCGTACACAATTGGAGTATCGAAACATGATCAAAATGGATGAGACACACAGCTCACGGTGTGCACAGAGCACTTAACTCAGTAGCTCCTGCAACAAGCCGGCCTTGGAATATGAGGAAACTGCAACAAGGAACACTTTGTTCAGATGTATTATCCACCATTACTTGTGCATGCGAGAGCTAGAAACCAACTAAAAAAAAAATTGAAAATTTACTGATTCATTTAAAAACAAATGCCTGAAGAAAATACTTTATATACTATGGAATGAGTTCAAGACTAGCGCAGAAATACGAGAAATGACAAAGCATCCAAAAATATAAACTACAATCAAGAGAAGGTGGTCATATGTTGGCCATGTGATGAGAAGAGACAATTAAAAAAATGTCAAAGCAGGCCCTCAAATGAGAACCAGGGGTAAAAGAAAAAGAGGCTGATCCAGAGAAACACTAAAAAGAACATTAAAACATAAAAAGAAACTGTGTTAGATAGGAGACGTGAAGACATTTTGTTTGATTCACGGCACAGTATGGTGGTGTTTACTGGTTAACAGATTATATGTAATTACTCTCTGGGTAGTTCCGAATGTGGACACTTCATGCATGTCAATTATAAAAGACTTTTAATGTGAAGGTTTATTAAAGAGTACATGATCTACCTTAAAATACAGACTTTCATTAATGGATGCCTACGCAGAATAAAAGGATGGAAATGGTAGGAAAAAATCACTAACATAGAATTATGGAAATGTACCAGCCAAATACCAGTGGATAAAAAGATACAGCGAAGACGATGGTGCTGGATAGGACACACACTACGGGAGCCAACTGAGAGTATTACAAAACAGGCCCTTTTTTGGAATCCCTAGGGGAAAAGACAAAGAGGAAGACTAAGGAATTATTGGAGAAGACATATAGAAGCAGAGATGAAGATGATGGGGAAGACATGGAATGATCTTAAAAGAATGGCAAAAAACAGAATGACTTGGAAAATGTTTGTTAAAGACCTATGCTCCACTGGGAGCTAAAAAGGTAGAAGAAGACGTGATCTACCTTATGACGAATAGGAATCTAGGCTTGGTGTCTGTACTTTTCAACCAACATCGACACATTTAAGAGCGGTGTGGTTAGTATCACACCGGGCCAGCATAATTTCTAACAGAAAATGACTTTTGTACCTACTACCAATGACTGGATGAACTGTGAAGCTCTTTTTGGTACGTAATTGAAAGAACCTTGGTGGCAGGTTGGTTAGTGTGCTCGCTTCTTGATCAGAAAGGTCCGAGTTAGAATCCTGGCAGTAAATGAATTTTTCCGACCTACAAGGCTCGGAATTCACCCATCAATTAAAAAAAGGCACCAGAGTTGTTTTTTGTTTTGTTTTTTGGGGGGAATTAAAGGCATAAGTACAACTGAGAGTAATACACAAGAGGCCCTTTTTTGCAATCTCCAGGGAAAAGACAAAGAGGAAGGCAAAGGAATTATTGGAAAAGACAAATGGAAGCAGAGATGAAGATGATGGGGAAGACATGGAATGATCTTAAAAGAATGGCAAGAAACATAACTGCTTGGAAAGTGTTTGTTGAAGACCTATGCTCCACAATGAGCTGAAAGGTAGAAGAGAAGAGAAGGTCGTAAGAAAAGTGAATATACTAACATCAAAACAAATAACACCAGGGCTAAAACAAAGAATAGCAAACTGGTATATCTTCTAAAAATCCATGTATGGTGCAGAAATATGGACATTAGAAAAAAAAACAGAACAGAAAATTGAAGCCTTTGAAATGTGGATATAAAGAGAAGAGGAAGTATTGGATGGAAAGAAAATAAAACTAACAATGAAGTCTTAAAACAACTAAAAATGAAATGAGAACTACTAAATACAATCCAAACAAGACAAATGCGATTTTTGAGCATGTTAAAAGATACAGCAGCCTACTATAAGTAATGTTGGAGAGGAAAATATAAGGTAAAAGAGGCAGAGGCAGACCAAGACTAACGTGGACAAGTAACATCAAAAGATGGACAAGTCAGCCTATGATAATTTGCACCATCAAAGCGAGAAACAGAGCTAAGTGGCTCTCATTGGTAGCCAGTTTTTGATGCTGAGACAGCACTCGATGGTGATGATGAGAGGCGGCCTGGCGTGATACCGACCTCAGCAACCAAAAATGTGTTGTGGTCATGAAAAAATATGGTTACTAACACCGTCTAACTGTATATATGTGTATGTTCTTGGGAACGCCAGTAGAATAGTGTTAAAACCAAGCTTGGAGTTCGACGCAACTTTGTGCTCGCCAGTCGGTCCTGCTGATTAAAGAATTGCTGAACTGTGAAAAAGGAATAACAGCGAAAATTAGCAGTGTGCCCACTACCAAGCAAATATTTGCGCACTGCCCACCATAGACTGGTTCACTGCCCACCAAGTACTGTCCCACTGACCACCATAGACTGGTTCACTACCCACCAAGTACTGTCCCACTGACCAACATAGACTGGTTCACTGCCCACCAAGTACTGTCCCACTGACCACCATAGACTGGTTCACTGCCCACCAAGTACTGTCCCACTGACCACCATAGACTGGTTCACTGCCCACCAAATACTGGCACACTGCCTACCATAGACTGGTTCACTACCCACCAAATACTGGCGCACTGCCTACCATAGACTGGTTCACTACCCACAAAATACTGGCGCACTGCCTACCATAGACTGGTTCACTACTCACCAAATACTGGCGCAATGCCTACCATAGACTGGTTCACTGCCCACCAAATACTGGCATACTGCCTACCATAGACTGGTTCACTACCCTCAAAATACTGGCGCACTGCCTACCATAGACTGGTTCACTACCCACAAAATACCGGCGCACTGCCTACCATAGACTGGTTCACTACCCACAAAATACCGGCGCACTGCCTACCATAGACTGGTTCACTACCCACCAAATACCGGCGCACTGCCTACCATAGACTGGTTCACTACCCACCAAATACAGGCGCACTGCCTACCATAGACTGGTTCACTACCCACAAAATACTGGCGCACCGCCTACCATAGACTGGTTCACTACCCACAAAATACCGGCGCACTGCCTACCATAGACTGGTTCACTATCCACCAAATACAGGCGCACTGCCTACCATAGACTGGTTCACTGCCCACCAAATACTGGCGCACTGCCTACCATAGACTGGTTCACTACCCACAAAATACCGGCGCACTGCCTACCATAGACTGGTTCACTACCCACCAAATACAGGCGCACTGCCTACCATAGACTGGTTCACTACCCACAAAATACTGGCACACTGACCACCATAGACTGGTTCACTACCCACAAAATACTGCCGCACTGACCACCATAGACTGGTTCACTACCCACCAAATACTGGCGCACTGACCACCATAGACCGGTTCACTACCCACCAAATACTGGCGAACTGACCACCATAGACCGGTTCACTGGCCACCAAATACTGGCGCACTGACCACCATAGACTGGTTCACTGCCCACCAAATACTGGTCCACTGATCACCAAATATTGGCCCACTGCCCACCGGCCAGCAAGTACTGTGGCTTAGTGCGGTTATTGCTTTAGATCTCACTTCTCTACAATCTACAACATAAACATGTCGCTAGACGTTGCTATAATGTTCATGACACTTTTCCCTTAATAAAAACAATACTTCCTAATCTTTACTGCTTCTTGTTCTTCCCATTATACCGGGGAGTCGTCGGGGAACCACTGACAGACTTAGTCAATCTTCTCCATTTTTGTTCATCTTTTGCATGCATTAAAAAAAAAAAAATCAGATATTAACAAGACTGTGTGTTAAACCTGCTTTTAGAGCCAAGAATGATACTCTTCATAGACAAGAATTGATATATACAGTTTTATTATCTTTAATTTTAAAAAAAATTAAACACCCGTATGTAATACATTAATAATAACATCAGATGGGAGATGCACCTCAGAAATAAAAAGCAGAATAGCTCAGGCCAAAATAGCATTTCAGAAAATGAAAAATATCTTATGCAACAAGTCTATGTCAATAAAAATGAGAAAGAGAGTTCATCGGTGCTATATAGAACCAATTCTGACCTATGGAAGCGAATCATGGACAGTAGACAAACAAATGAAAAGACGATTAGAGGCCACAGAGATGGGATTTCTCAGAAGAATGTTGAAAGTTCCCTGGGCAGCTAAAAAGATCGATGAGGAAGTTCTCAAAGAAGCCAACACAAAAAGGGAGCTCTTAAAAAACATCAGAATGAAGCAATCAACTTTTTTCGGGCACATCATGAGAAGAGGAAAGTTGAAATACTTGGTTACAACTGGCAAAATAAAAGGAAAGAGAGATCGCGGACGACAAAGAGAGAAAATACTGGATAGCTTAGTGTCATGGCATGGAAAGCAGTCAACAACAGAACTGATACGATGCACTGTAGATAGAAGATTGTGGAGGGACATGATCGCCTACGCCAACCGGTATGGCACATGATGATGATGAAGTAATATATTAGTATTCTCTCAGATCTGATCGAAATGGATCAGACATGATCTAAGTTGAGTAGCGTCCATTCAGAGGAGACTGGAAATCTAAATGAATCTATAATTAATGTGCTTAACCATTGTCACTTAACTAGATTAGATAATCATATATCTCAAAGCAGTCTAATTCGTGTCACTTAACTAGATTAGATAATCATATATCTCAAAGCAGTCTAATTCGTGTCACTTAACTAGATATGTCAGACATCTGTATAATTTTTGTCACTTAACTAGATTAGACAATCATATATCTCAAAGCAGTCTAATTCGTGTCACTTAACTAGATATGTCAGACATCAGATAATTTTTGTCACTTAACTAGATTAGATAATCATATATCTCAAAGCAGTCTAATTCGTGTCACTTAACTAGATATGTCAGACATCAGATAATTTTTGTCACTTAACTAGATTAGATAATCATATATCTCAAAACAGTCTAATTCGTGTCACTTAACTAGATATGTCAGACATCTGTATAATTTTTGTCACTTAACCAGACAGTCATGTCATACATCTGTATAATTCTTGTCACTTAACTGGACAGTCATGTCAGACATCTGTATAATTCTTATCACTTAACTAGACAGTCCCTGTAAGACATCTGGCCTTATTTATATGTCTTTATATTGTCACTTAACTAGAAACTCTTGTCAGACATTTGACTTTATTTTTTTCTCTTCGTATTGTCACTTAACTAGTCAATTTTATCAACCATCATAACGTGCTCAGTTTTTGCAGAGTAATTTTTCTAAACAATTTTCTCAGGCATCTGTATTTGGTTTGTACATTCATTCTCGCTTAACTAGTCTTGTTAGACACCATAATCTGTTGTGCCATTACATTATAATTTAACCAGGCAATTTTATCAGGCATCCGCGTTTAAATGTATCCTTTACATTGTTTCTTTGCTCGAATATTTGTGTGTTACTGTACAGTCAAATTATTCTATAATTGAAGATGTTATCTTACATCAGCTCCAAAATTAGAAGCTATAATAGTAATATTTGTGTAATGCACTATATTTGATGTCTTCTGACGCAGATACGAGCACGGCTGTTCTGGACCAGTCTTGTCTGGGCGGAATGAGATTAGACGAGAGATAACAATAAATTATAAAATACGCGTTTCAAGAAACCCGTTTGCATCTTAACTCTTGCAAGCATGATTGTATGATTCAGAATGTGTTTTAAATGTTTCATTATCGGCATCCAGTAACGTGCCAGATATTGTAGGTTATCATGTCTCTCCATAATTTTTTTTTTAAAACGGTTTTTCATAAACTCTTATATGCTGTTGTATTCTTTGCTATCATCATCATCATCAAGTACCGGGCCTGCTGGCGTAGGTGATCATGTCTCTCCACAACTTTCGATCTCGGCAGCTATTTATCATTTCTGTTGTTGACCTTCTGCCAAGCCAATCTCTTAAGCTGTCTGTTATTTGTTCTCTTTGCTTCCCTCTAACTCTTCGTCCCTCAATTTTTCTCTTTGCTATACCGTTATATTAAAATGTTTTGTGTATTTTCTCTCTGCTTTCCTCTATGTCTTCTGCTGAGTAATGGCAGTAACTAAAGCAAAAACCTGGTTAGAACACACAATCTTTTATTAAGTGTGGTTTCTGAGTAATTCAATGAGCATGCTCAGGAAAATCAAAGGAGATTGGGTCAGTGGAGTCACTAAAGAACTAAGAATTGATTGTTTCATCTTCATTTCTGGACACTCCGGTGTGGGAGGAAATGAAACGAGCTGACAGCCTGGCTGGAACAGCTGCCGTTGATAGCGGAAGTGCATCAATGGATCGGAGTGACATTCTGATTACCCTCAATGAGGCAGGGCACGCTGATCATTCAGTCAGTGATCATGAATCGACAACTATGTTCAGACTGCACGAACATCAGGTCAAACATGGAGATACCAGAAAGGAGCGTTGCGCGGGAACACACAGACGAATAACAAATCAAGACAGAACTGGAGTCATTATCTTCAGACATACTGTGGATGAGATCTGAGCAGTTATGAACATATTCGATGTGTAATGAGGCTAGTCCGTCAAGTAAACTAAAACTGAACTTCCTCTGTTAATGTTTCCAGTTGACAGAATCTATTCCAGCTGTTCTCGCTACATAGCTAAAAGTGATCATTGTTTCTTCCAGATGTTGGATTTTTGTAAAAACGTCAACATTAACCCGACGATTACTCCTCTTATTCGCTCTTAGAGAAACGTGAAGTGGTCCTATTGTTCTACATAACTGTTGTATTTCCGCCTTTCGGACCAACACATCCGATTTCACTATGGCAAGTTCCGAGTTGCAGTTCCTATTCTAGCCCTACTAGTTTGGTCAGACTGGTTAGTCCGCTAAGAGGTGGAGTCAGGTCGTGATGAGCTGTGCTGTTGTACTAAAGGGAGGTCTAAAAGTAATGCACACCAATTTTTTTCTCGGCTAATAATAAAGATAGGAATATGAAATTTTGCACACTTGGAATAAGACATGTTCCAATTATGTGCACCAAATTGCACAGCATTCTGATAAATATTACGCAATCTATGAACCGTTAAAATGGAGCTTGTCAACAATGTCCGTTACAAACAGCGAATTGTCATAGAATTTCTGGTTGCGGAAAAAGAAACTGTGGCAAACATTCATAAACGACTGTGTGCAGTGTACAAATGTATTGCAGTCGATAGGAGCACAGTTAGTCGCTGGGTTCAGAGAATTAAAGCTGCAGAAAGTGTACGAGTGGAGCTGCATGATTTACCGCGTTCTGGACGTGTTGCCTCGGCTACCAGCACAGACATGTTAAACCGGGCTGATGCCATTATTCGTAAGGATAGGCGTATCACTAGTCAGCAATTGGCATTGCAGCTTACAGTCAGCAAGGGAAGTGCAATCGCAATTTATAAAACTCTCGGATATTCAAAGATTTGCGTTCGATGGGTTCCTCGGTGCCTAACAAATGATCACAGAGTTCAAAGGAAAACATTCTGTTCTGAATTGTTGGAGCGTTTCGGTGTTGAAGGAGAAATGTTTTTGTCAAAAATTGTTACTGGTGACGAAACGTGGGCACATTATTATGAGCCTGAAACAAAAATGCAGTCAATGGAATGTCATCATCTGCAGTCACCAAAAAGAAAAAAATTCAAAACATCTCCATCAGCCGGAAAGGTGATGATCACTGTCTTCTGGGACATTGATGGTGTGATTCTTGTTGATGTAATGACAAGAGGTGAGACAATCAACTCGACAGCTTACATCAATACACTGACAAAACTCAAAAATCGGTTCCACAGAGTTCGGCCTAATAAGTCATCTGCAGATTTGTTGCTTCAACATGACAATGCACGCCCTCACACAAGTCTGGTAACACGGGAAGCAATCAACAAATTTGGTTGGACTGTACTGCCCCATCCTCCTTACAGCCCTGATCTGGCTCCCTCAGATTTCCATCTGTTTGGACCACTCAAAAAATTCCTGCGTGGGACACACTTTGACAATAATGAGGGTGTGATCCGTGCAGTTAAAAAATGGCTACGCGAGCAGGACAAAACCTGGTACAAACGAGGCATTCATGACCTAGTTTCGCGTTGGCGTAAGGCAATACGCTTATACGGAGATTATGTTGAAAAATAGGTAGTGTCAAGGGGATGTTCAGCTACAATCTGTGAAAATTTCACACATTTTGCCCGAATAGTTTCCGAGAAAAAAATTGGTGTGCATTACTTTTTGACCTCCCTACGTATATATCATGATACAAGCAGTTAGCTCAGATCGTTCTCATCTCTTTTGCTTCTGGGCGTCTTTTCCCCACCCCCATGTTAGAATAAACGTTTCTTTTGCTCTCTGTTTATTTCTGTGCTTGTTGTGCCATAATTCAGTAGCCTCAAGCTATGGTATTGTCTTTTGTCTGATTTTCCAACCGGCTCTACGTTACGTTGAGTGCGTGTACAAATGTTTTAGAAACAACTGAACCTGTTATTCATGTTATCTACTCAGTTTCCTATTATCAGGTTGGTTATTTTACTTATCTCCTCTCGAACCGAAGACACCATCGAGTAGAAATCATAACTCCCCGTGTCTGGCAATTCACTGATAACTCCGGTGTTGTCCTTAAATCCATATGTTCAGCATTCTAGATTGTTTCTTTTTAAGAGTTTTCTTTAGTCGTCCTTGTTTACTTTTCCCACCAGTTCACGTGAAGACGCGGGATCTTATTTCGCCCATTCTGAACACAGACCGATATACTTCCATCGTTATCTCCTTTTATAGCTACTAGTGAGTTTCATGTGCTCGCTAAGTACTTTGTTTATCTCCAAAAACTGGTCAGATTGTTCAAGACACTTGATGCCAACGCGGTACGGGTCACGATGTTAGGGTTCTTTTCCATCCCGCAACATCTGCTCCATATTTAGTCAACTTTTTTGTAGGAGTTCATATAGAGTTTTAAATCATCTGTTGTGATAGTAATAAACATCAGTTTCAAATTGTCCGTGTTGATCTGATGGTCTATTTGTTGCGCAAAGTGATCGGATCGATCTATTTTATTTTTGGCGTCTGAATATGTGGAACTCATGTCATCTGCAAAATCGAGGTCTTTTAAGATTTTCTTGATTGTCCATTTGATGCTCATGATCTGGTTACATATCTAGCCATCATAGAGTCTCATTACTAGTCACATGTTCTTCGTGTGAAGAACCAATTTGGAATGTTTCAACAAATAAAACAGAGTGTTAGACAAGGTTGTGTGCTGTCACCAGATTTGTTTAATATTTATAGTGAGATTATTTTAAGATCCATAAGGGACATGCATAGAATAACAATTGGAGGTCATAATATAAATAATCTAAGGTATGCTGATGATACATTCTTAATCGCTAAGAGTGAAAATGGGTTACAAAAAATGTTGGACATTATAGTGAAAGAAAGCAAAAATAAAGGACACAGCCTTAATAGCAAAAAGACAGAGGCAATGGTAACAACAAAGAAAAAGACATCACCTCAGTGCAAAATAAAGACAAGTGGAACAATATTAAAACAGGTAAATGAATTTAAATAGTTGGGGACTTTGTTAACCTCAGACGGAAGATGTACAAAAGAGGTGAGATGCAGAATGGCTCAGGCAAAAGCAGCTTTCCAAAAAATGAGGAAGATACTATGCAATCCATTTTTGACAATAGAAACAAGAAAAAGAGTTCTTAAATGTTATGTAGAGCCAGTCTTAACATATGGATGCGAATCATGGACAGTAGGACAACAGACAAGAAAATCACTGGAGTCTGTAGAAATGTGGTTTTACAGAAGAATGTTGGGAATACTATGGATAGCTAAGAAGAGTAATGAAAACGTCATAAAAGAGGTCAAAGCAGAAAGAGAGCTAATTTCCAATATTAGGAAGAAACAATCATCATTTGACCATGTAATGATAAGAGAACAACTGGAATATATTGTAACAACTGGGAAAATTGAGGAACGAAGAGATAGAGGGAAGCAAAGAGAAAAGATACCAGACAGCTTAAGAGAATGGCTTGGCAGAAGGTCAACAATAGAAATTATAAATAACTGTCGTATTCGAAAGTTGTGGAGAGACATGATCACCTACGCCAGCAGGCTTGGTACTTGGTGATAATGATGTATATAAGACCATATTTATTATAACCGTTAAATGCTAACTAGCTTTCAGCTGTTTTGTTATGAAGGTGTCAGTATAATGCACAAACTTCATAGCTCCGACTATAATTCCCATTTTCTTATTTTGTTTACCTGTGTACCGTTCTCTTCTTCATGTCCCTAGCGTTTACCCATGAAGTGGACCACGATGTCGCTAGTTCGCTGCAAGCCTTTCTGTCTGATAAATCTGCCTTTGGTATTGGCAGATGTATAATTTAACCAATTTTGCTCGGGTTACCCCACAGTTTTCTATTATTCATATGAAAAGAGTTTCTTTAAAATGATCTTATTTTTCACTGTTGTCAATGAGAGCTAGGCTTTGGATCACACTAGTCAGAGATCGAGGGAGGGTAGAACCACAAAGAAACCACGAAATGGAAGAGGAAAAATAGTCATCCTTTGTGGCAGGGTTCGAGTTCGGGCCTTTCCTATCCGGACGTTGACATTTCACCACTTGAATAACCAGAACCCCAAACATATGTACCTAATTTCAACTGATTTTTAATGTCACGATAGGAGAAAAAGAGGGACATAGCGTGGCGTGGAAGATGGGTTGTCTACGCTCCTGATGGGTAGGGGCTCAATTTTCCCCGTCTCTCATCGATCGCAGGTTTAACAGTTCGCCTGCCTCCTGACGCGTCAATCTGTCTGGGCAGGGATCGCCGCGCAGTGCCGCAGTACTCACCCCATGGACGCAGACATGCGCACACCAGCATTCTACAAGTCCCATACATATCAGAAAGGAGATAGGGAAATGAGTTAAAGATAAAACGTGGAAGAAACACCGAGAACGATCGACGGAAGCAGAGAGAGAGAAGAGGGTGGGGGAGGGGAGTGGAGAGAGAGAGAGAGAGAGAGAGAGAGAGAGAGAGAGAGAGAGAAAGAGAAGGAGGAAAGGAGAATTACTCATGCACAATTTGCTCATCGTTTGTTATGGGTTTACTCATGGGACGCCTCGCCGGCCGTTTCCTGGGTGCTCTTAAACCTGTCTGACCCCGGCAATTTGATGTCCTCTCTCTGATTCTGTATTCTTTGTCTTCCTTTAGATCTATCTGTCCCAATGTTTATATACATACACATATACATATACATACTCGCTCGCGCGCACATACACACTCATGTCGGCTGTCTGTATGAATGTCTGTCTGTCCATATGTATATAGATATAAATTATGCATGCTGTTTTGTTTTGTTTAATATATTCACTGTAAATGCTTTAAAATGTGTATGTATTTCTCTCCGTTTATAGTGTTGTCGCGCTATGTACTTTTGTAACGTATATGCTTTACCGTCTAATATGTTATCTGTCTCTGTATCTATACAATTTGTATGTATTTATGTGGAATATATTGTCTGACTCTCTCTATCTCTTTGTTTCTGAAGTAGTTCGTCAATGCCAGAGTCAGAGTAGACCCATCTGGGATTGGTTATTATATTTGCGATAAACAGATTCCATGCGAGTTGATGGTCTCTACTGGTGCAGTTTTCGTGTCTATATATCATTACTTATCCACAATTTATTTTATTAACCACTTATTTAAAAGAAGACTCGCAATGCAACATCAACATAAAAATTAAATCTCATAAACAACATATAGCACAATAGCAACATAAAAATTAAATCTCATAAACAACATATAGCACAATAGCAACATAAAAATTAAATCTCATAAACAACATATAGCACAATAGCAACACGAAAGTAAAACTACTGTGGACAAATAACTTCTTGATGTGTTCGTGAATAATGTACATTCTTGCAAACAACAAAATAGTGTTTTTTTATTTGCTTTTTAAAAAAAAATGCACACACACAAAAATAAATTAAATAACCTTAGAATACCTTGGATAACGAAAAAGCAAAATGAAGACATTAATTAAAATAGGCAAAAATGGAAAAGAACTGGCTAATAAACACAATTGTACAGAGAGAATTAAAATATTTCGGCCACGTTAAAAGATACAGTGGGCTTGAAGAACAATAATGTAAGTCATAATTTCAGGAAGGGAAGCCGCGATAGCTCAGTGGTTAGTGAACTGGACTAAAAAGGACAAGCGGTAGGGTTCGATTCCAACCGACGGCTTCCGGTTTCACCCTGCCTTTAATGGGTACCGGATTTTTTCTGGGAAAGTAAAGCGGCACGGGCGTAATACCGACCACACTACCCCAAAAATCATGTGCTGAAGATATGTAAAATGTATGGTCACTAACACCATATTCCCTATACGCCACTTGGCGTGACGGGGGTACTTTACTTTTCTATGGTTTCAGAATACTAGACAGCGGCAGATCAAGAAGAGTGTGATTTCAAGACAACAAAGATTGGGACAGTGGGTGGCTGAATTGATAACTTGTAGGGCTTCAACCTAGAAGCACGCGGGTTCGAATGTTGATAGTCATAAGTGTTTTCTCTCTGGGGTGATATTTTAAAAATTTGATCCGAACCCCGCGCTGCAACTGCACTGGGCAAGCTGCCATTATTGTCCTCAGACCCAGAAACGGGAAATTGCTGTAAATATAGTTTTTTTTTCTTTCCTTCTTTTTTTTTAAAGAGTCATTGAACTTGAGAGCGGAGAAAGTGGGAGACCTGGGTAGTGAGAGAGATCCCTTCGGACGTGTTATGCTGTGTGCAACGTTCTACAACGAACAAGTAACTCGATGAAGGCTTACTCCTATGATTGATGGGAAACCTGCAAACACCTGCCACATTTACATAAAAACCATCTAAATAACGTATTTAAAATTCGTTTTAAAAATAAAATATCAAAATAAAATTCTAACCTACGATTTAATACAGAAGCCGTGCTTGTCTATTGACAACCACATACAAAGTGTTGCTGAATGTCAGTTAAAGCAAATATTATGCCATCCTCGACATTCAGACTAGTTTTTGGCTTCATTTGGACCAGAAGCACTGGCAAAATCCACTCTCGCGGAGATATGTAGAGTCATGTGGAAATAAAATATGCCAGGTGATCTTTTAATGTGCGATGATGAGTTATCAATTAAAATATGATATTTCTTTCTCTTCCTGGTGCCCTCCCGAAGACTGTTCATGAAATAGATAGTACTCTTAGTCATCCGTCCTTACAAAGACGTCAAGTGGGAGAAGACACGTGGTTTATTCATCTTTGTGTTCAACGGATCCGACTCCAGCTTTGCATTTGTTAGTATTGGACTGCCTTTACTCTCCGATCCTTTCTTGTATGTCCAGACCATGTTAGTATTGGACTGCCTTTACTCTTCGATCCTTTCTTGTATGTCCAGACCATGTTAGTATTGGACTGCCTTTACTCTTCGATCCTTTCTTGTATGTCCAGACCATGTCAGTATTGGACTGCCTTTACTCTTCGATCCTTTCTTGTATGTCCAGACCATGTTAGTATTGGACTGCCTTTACTCTTCGATCCTTTCTTGTATGTCCAGACCATGTTAGTATTGGACTGCCTTTACTCTCCGATCCTTTCTTGCTTGGCCAGACCAGACTGGCTAATCTGTAACTAGAGGAACCGTGAATAGGTGCAGTAGGTTCTGAATGTTTCCGGCTCGCTGATTCTAGCGCAAGGCATCAGATGTAAGTCTCCTGACAGCTTCCAGCTCTGTTCCTGTTTGGCGCCTTGCCTCCCATTAAAATAAAATTTAATTAAAAGTGAACGCTGCGGTTCCGTTATGGCAGAGTTTATAAACACCTGAGGTCTGTGCCTGTCGGTCAAACAAATTTGAATTCAACTACTACAGGGTTTGTCTTCCTGTTCGATTCGTGGTCAACGGAGAAACGTTTATCATGGTAAAATGTTACTATATCCAGTGATATGAATTGATGTATCTTCGTGATGAGCTATATCGCTGCACTTTGACACCAGCAGTCAACAGAAAGTTGATAACCACTTTCAGATCATCAAATGACGGGCTTCGTAGGCCCAAGTAAATTCGTAGACATGGTCAACTTTATAATATCGCACATGCGTTCAAAACAGGACACCGGAACAGGATGGTCTGGAAAGACATCGGGCTCTGACATGAAGGTTTCGGGTTCGTATCCTGCTACAGGCGGAATGTATCGCTTCAACTACAGACGGAATGTGTCGCTTCAACTACAGACGGAATGTATCGCTTCAACTACAGACGGAATGTATCGCTTCAACTACAGACGGAATGTATCGCTTCAACTACAGACGGAATGTTCCGTTTCGACTACAGACGGAATGTATCGCCTCGACTACAGACGGAATGTATCGCTTCAACTACAGGCGGAATGTATCGCTTCAACTACAGACGGAATGTATCGCTTCAACTACAGACGGAATGTATCGCTTCAACTACAGACGGAATGTATCGCTTCAACTACAGGCGGAATGTATCGCTTCAACTACAGACGGAATGTATCGCTTCAACTACAGACGGAATGTATCGCTTCAACTACAGACGGAATGTTCCGTTTCGACTACAGACGGAATGTATCGCCTCGATTACAAACGGAATGTATCGCCTCGACTACAGACGGAATGTTCCGTTTCGACTACAGACGGAATGTATCGCTTCAACTACAGACGGAATGTATCGCTTCAACTACAGACGGAATGTTCCGTTTCGACTACAGACGGAATGTATCGCTTCAACTACAGACGGAATGTATCGCTTCAACTACAGACGGAATGTATCGCTTCAACTACAGACGGAATGTATCGCTTCAACTACAGACGGAATGTATCGCTTCAACTACAGACGGAATGTATCGCTTCAACTACAGACGGAATGTATCGCTTCAACTACAGACGGAATGTATCGCTTCAACTACAGACGGAATGTATCGCTTCAACTACAGACGGAATGTATCCCTTCAACTACAGACGGAATGTATCGCTTCAACTACAGACGGAATGTATCGCTTCAACTACAGACGGAATGTATCGCTTCAACTACAGACGGAATGTATCGCTTCAACTACAGACGGAATGTATCGCTTCAACTACAGACGGAATGTATCGCTTCAACTACAGACGGAATGTATCGCTTCAACTACAGACGGAATGTATCGCTTCAACTACAGACGGAATGTATCGCTTCGACTACAGACGGAATGTATCGCCTCGACTACAGACGGAATGTTTCACTTCGACTACAGACGGAATGTTTCGCTTCAACTACAGGCGGAATGTATCGCTTCAACTACAGGCGGAATGTATCGCTTCAACCACAGGCGGAATGTATCGCTTCAACTACAGGCGGAATGTATCGCTTCAACTACAGGCGGAATGTATCGCTTCAACTACAGGCGGAATGTATCGCTTCAACTACAGGCGGAATGTTCCGCCTCGACTACAGACGGATTGTTTCGCTTCGACTACAGACGGAATGTTCAGCTTTGACTACAGACGGATTGTTTCGCTTCGACTACAGACGGAATGTTCAACTTAGACTACAGACGGAATGTTCAGCTTTGACTACAGGCGGAATGTTCCGCCTCGACTACAGACGGAATGTTCAGCTTTGACTACAGACGGATTGTTACGCCTCGACTACAGACGGAATGTTCAGCTTTGACTACAGACGGATTGTTTCGCTTCGACTACAGACGGAATGTTCAGCTTTGACTACAGACGGATTGTTCCGCCTCGACTACAGACGGAATGTTCAGCTTTGACTACAGACGGATTGTTTCGCTTCGACTACAGACGGAATGTATCGCTTCAACTACAGACGGATTGTTTCGCTTCGACTACAGACGGAATGTTTCGCTTCAACTACAGGCGGAATGTATCGCTTCAACTACAGGCGGAATGTATCGCTTCAACCACAGGCGGAATGTATCGCTTCAACTACAGGCGGAATGTATCGCTTCAACTACAGGCGGAATGTATCGCTTCAACTACAGGCGGAATGTATCGCTTCAACTACAGGCGGAATGTTCCGCCTCGACTACAGACGGATTGTTTCGCTTCGACTACAGACGGAATGTTCAGCTTTGACTACAGACGGATTGTTTCGCTTCGACTACAGACGGAATGTTCAGCTTTGACTACAGACGGAATGTTCAGCTTTGACTACAGGCGGAATGTTCCGCCTCGACTACAGACGGAATGTTCAGCTTTGACTACAGACGGATTGTTCCGCCTCGACTACAGACGGAATGTTCAGCTTTGACTACAGACGGATTGTTTCGCTTCGACTACAGACGGAATGTTCAGCTTTGACTACAGACGGCTTGTACCGCCTCGACTACAGACGGAATGTTCAGCTTTGACTACAGACGGATTGTTTCGCTTCGACTACAGACGGAATGTATCGCTTCAACTACAGACGGATTGTTTCGCTTCGACTACAGACGGAATGTATCGCTTCAACTACAGACGGATTGTTTCGTTTCGACTACAGACGGATTGTTTCGCTTCGACTACAGGCGGAATGTTCAGCTTTGACTACAGACGGAATGTTCAGCTTTGACTACAGACGGAATGTTCAGCTTTGACTACAGGCGGAATGTTCAGCTTTGACTACAGGCGGAATGTTCCGCCTCGACTACAGACGGAATGTTCAGCTTTGACTACAGACGGATTGTTTCGCTTCGACTACAGACGGAATGTATCGCTTCAACTACAGACGGATTGTTTCGCTTCAACTACAGGCGGAATGTTCCGCCTCGACTACAGACGGAATGTTCCGCCTCGACTACAGACGGAATGTTCCGCCTCGACTACAGACGGAATGTTCCGCCTCGACTACAGACGGAATGTTCCGCCTCGACTACAGACGGAATGTTCCGCCTCGACTACAGACGGACTGTTCCGCCTCGGCTCCATGACTTTGCCCTCCGCTGAGTTTGGAGATTCAATGTCTTGCATTTTTGGAAAACGGCGACGACCAGGAGGTCCTGCGTGCACTCACGGACGTTGTAGAACATTGGAGGCTAAATAGCTAAAAGAGTAGGACAAAAATGACGGCTGCACAGGCCACATTTATTAAGCAAATCAAACCATGTCGATGGATGTGCCAAAAGATATGGCGGATGTGCCGTAAACTAGCGACACAACGCAAATACGCCCATTTAACGGGTGAACGATAAATATAAACTAGACGTTCGTTTTTTTTTTTTTTATAGGCGTGTCACAACCACAATTAAAATATGACAGCAACGTAGTCATACTAAAATAAATGTTGGCAGCTTCGTCTGGGCTGATATTTCTATCAAAATGATTTCAAACAAACAAACAAATATCGTTGATTCCCTCTCCTTTAACTCCTTACAGAAAAACAAAAAAACTGTTGAATTAATTCTTTCAGGGTTTTCCTCTTGTTCTGTGCTCCGACGTTCATGTAATACGTTCGAGCTGCAGGTTTGTTGCATTTCATTGTGATCAGATTTCCAGACCTTTTCATTCTTTGTAGTTTGGTATACTCAATAGCTAGTGTTATACCCACCATTTCCATCAAGGTATTATTTCTAATTTTGTCTCTTCTGTTTTAGTTTACAATTTTTCTTGTACATTTCATTTTATGTTTGTGCCTTTCAATACTTCATTACCTGAACGGCAGTTGCTATGAGACTGCCTTTGACGTTTCAACCTTACTAGTGTTAGACAACTTCATTGTACTAAGTCTCAGTCTCACGAGATGGAGTGGGTTGCTCCCCATCTTTCTCACTGCCTTTTCTTCTCAGAGAACTCTCCAGAGCCCATTTAAAGAAGATGTGTGGACACCGAGACTCTGTCAAAGCTGGCATCAGGTCGGCACACGAATGCTCTAACCACAACGCTACCGGACACTCCTAACACAGGTCGGACGGATAATTATTGGACCTATTTTATGACGTTGCATGTCTAAGACCAATCTTCTTTATTTGTGTGTCTTCTTTCCCCCTTTGGGACATATGCAAGTGCGCATGATTGCGTAATATGTGCCACAGTGTCTGCCTAGTAAGTAGACATTTCTATTTGATGTCTGTCTATCGTTCGTTCTCTTGAAAATGTATTTTACCTATGTCTGTCTGCCAAGAGTACTGAAATGAAGAGAGCGACTGAATATTTTATATAAATTATTCATAGAATCTATCCCCCGTTATTGCATCTACTTTCCTACTTACCTTCTAGCATGGTCACGCAGATTTGTTTGCCTCTCGATGTATGTCAGCGTCTGCCATATTTGCCAACGCTCTTCCACTAGTGTTTGTCTTTCTGAGTTTGTCTGAATGCACCTGTCTCTGTCTTTCTATCTGCCATTCTATCTATTTTGATACTCACTTCATAGTGTCTGTCTTTGTTTCTGTTTGATTTGTATCGACTGCATTTATTCTTTCTTCTATCTATCTGAATGGATTCCGGCCCGTACTTCGGAGTTCGTACACGTGTGTCAGGATTCTCCTTGGATTTTTTCGAGGGAGATATCGAAGTACCTATGGGTTCGCCCAGTGTGCAGCGATGATGAAACTAACAATAAACTATTTATCTCAGTTCTGTTATTAATCTACACTCATTGTACAGTGTATGATTTTCTCTGCCTATTTGTATTGAAACGTTTATCTATCTCCCAGTCTATATAACATGTCTGCCATTCCCTGCCTATTTGTATTGAAACGTTTATCTATCTCCAAATGTATATAAAATGTCTGCCATTCCCTGCCTATTTGTATTGAAACGTTTATATATCTCCAAATGTATATAAAATATCTCCCTTTCCCTGTCTATTAGTATTGAAACGTTTATCTATCTCCCAGTCTATATAAAATGTATGTCTTCCTTTGTCTACAACGCTCCCTTCAAGCATCCCGTCTTTCCCCATTGCTCTGTGTTACTCTGCACTCTGTGTATGAACCGAGACCTGCAACATCCGGCGCTGAGTAACCTACATCCGTGCTGTAGAATCACTGCCACATAAACACCGCTGTCATCACCATGTCCATACCTGGCGACACGTATCGATCGGTCCGCTATGTGTGTGGCATAATGACAATATTCTTGTGAAGCTATTCATTTGTTGCCAACAGCCAAAGATACGGATGGATGGAAAGGCAGGCTGGCGTCTATTGGATAAACGAGGCTGGCGCGAGGGTAGCTGTATTGATCTGAAGAATGTGTATCGTGCGTTGCTTAGTTTTATAGACTGACTCTCTATCTTTGCCTTTCAACTGTCTCTTTCTAATTTCTTATCTTCCCGCTCTCCCTCCCTCTTCTCGTATCTCCCTCCCCTCTTTATATGAGGTATCCGGCTTTTCTATCATGCAGTGCCTTGTCTCGATAGTTATCGCATTTCCTGTCAATAGAATGTATCACTTCTTGCTTCTCCTATGCTATCACTGTATCAATCTCTCTCTCTCTCTCTCTTTTCCCTCTCTCTCTCTACCGCTTTCTCTCAATTTCATCCTGATTCTCTACCTTGTATCTATTTATCTTGCCATTTGCAGCTCCTCTTTCATTCTACTGTGTTTATCCTTACCTCTTTCACAAATATCTTTATACTGTTTTCCTCACAACGCTATATTTTCTCTCCTCGCATCTCTCCCTAATTTTCTCTATCATCCTTTCTATCTCGCCCTTTCCCACTTCACCTATTATATACTCTTTTTGTTTTCCTCCAACCATGCCATAACATACTGCCTCTACAAATGTATCTATTTCTTCCTGCCTTCCATTCTTAACCCTATGTCCTAGCCCCATTTCCCCACTCTCTGCCATGTCCTATCTAACTCATCTCTGCCATGTCCTACTATCTCATCTCAGCCATGTTCTATCTATCTCATCTCTGCCATGTCCTATCTCATCTCTGCCATGTCATATCTATCTCATCTCTGCCATATCCTATCTATCTCATCTCTGCCATATCCTATCTATCTCATCTCTGCCATATCCTATCTATCTCATCTCTGCCATGTCCTATCTCATCTCTGCCATGTCATATCTATCTCATCTCTGCCATATCCTATCTATCTCATCTCTGCCATGTTCTATCTATCTCATCTCTGCCATGTCCTATCTCATCTCTGCCATGTCATATCTATCTCATCTCTGCCATATCCTATTTATCTCATCTCTGCCATATCCTATCTATCTCATCTCTGCCATATCCTATCTATCTCATCTCTGCCATGTCCTATCTCATCTCTGCCATGTCCTATCTATCTCATCTCTGCCATATCCTATCTATCTCACCTCCATTTGTTGTCTTTCTCACGTCCTGCCCTACTTATCTTCTCTCTCCTTTTTTTATACTAGTCGTGTTCTGTGAGCTCTCTCCCTCTATTTACTCTGTTTTCCCGTTTTTCTCTCCAAATTCATAAAAGGAAAGTGATTCACTTTTATCTCTCTCTTATCTATATCACCTTCATTATTGTGTCTTTCTCACGTTCTCTCCTTCTTGTCATCTACTATTTCTTTATCTATCTTCCTTCTTTATGTATTATATTTCTACTTGTCGTGTTCTGTCTTCGAGCTCTATCCCTCTATTTATCACCAAGGATTTTTTTTTTCGTTTCCATCGCTCCAAATTCATGACTTGCAGGTGATTTACGTTTATCTCTCTCTCTTTCCATCGCTCCAAATTCATGACTTGCAGGTGATTTACGTTTATCTCTCTCTCTTTCCATCGCTCCAAATTCATGACTTGCAGGTGATTTACGTTTATCTCTCTCTCTTTCCATCGCTCCAAATTCATGACTTGCAGGTGATTTACGTTTATCTCTCTCTCTTTCCATCGCTCCAAATTCATGACTTGCAGGTGATTTACGTTTATCTCTCTCTCTTTCCATCGCTCCAAATTCATGACTTGCAGGTGATTTACGTTTATCTCTCTCTCTTTCCATCGCTCCAAATTCATGACTTGCAGGTGGTTTACGTTTATCTCTCTCTCTTTCCATCGCTCCAAATTCATGACTTGCAGGTGATTTACGTTTATCTCTCTCTCTTTCCATCGCTCCAAATTCATGACTTGCAGGTGATTTACGTTTATCTCTCTCTCTCTTTCCCTCTCTCTCTTTCTCTTTCTCTCTCTCTTTCCTTCGCTCTCTCTCTATTTCCCCCCCCCTCTCTCTTTCCCTCGCTCTCTCTCTCTCTATTTCCCCCTCCCCCCTCTCTCTCTCTCTCTCTCTCTCTCTCTCTCTCTCTCTCTCTCTCTCTCTCTCTTTCTCTCTGTTCTGTTTTTGAAAATTAGTAATCTCAAATGCAATGTTATTGAAGTCGGTAAATTCCCCATATCCTCTCCATCCCATGTCATAGCATCCTCCAAGGCGCGTTTTTTTTCCGGTGACAAATTACGTTGACAACATCGACCTCCGTGCATGCCATAAACGGCCGCCCAAGCGACGATTTCAAAAGTGCATAATCCCTTCAGCACTTCATCCGTTTTATAAAAAAAAAACGCACACTGAAATCAAGCAAAGCAACTGAAACTGTTTAAACAACAACACTAGTCTGTGCAAAGCATGGCGACATGTGCGGCCATTGTGCATTGTTGGTTATGACGCTAGCAAAGTCCTACTCCGTGCAAGCTGTTTTCAGTTGTGTAGGCGACAATTTCAAACGACATCTATATCATGTATAATGTCTTAGGGGAGTGAAATAATATATTATTGTACTTTCGGGGCGGAGTGGATACCTTTACTTGCAGTCATTACTTCCCCCAACTCAGTAAGTCAAGTACCCATTTTTTTCAGCTGGGTTGACAGGAGAGCGTTAATCAGCGTTCGAACGCATGTTCACTGTATCGCTAAGCTAGCGCGGTACTATAACAGCACTGACACTTTCTCGGTACTACTACGTGGATTAAATAATTCTCTACTACATGGATTAAATAATTCTCTACTACGTGGATTAAATCATTCTCTACTACGTGGATTAAATCATTCTCTACTACGTGGATTCAATCATTCTCTACTACGTGGATTAAATAATTATCTATTACGTGGATTAAATAATTCTCTGTTATGTGGAGTGAATAATTCTCTACTACGTGGATTAAGTAATTCTCTATTACATGGATTAAATAATTCTCTACTACGTGGATTCAATCATTCTCTACTACGTGGATTAAATAATTATCTATTACATGGATTAAATAATTCTCTGTTATGTGGAGTGAATAATTCTCTACTACGTGGATTAAATAATTCTATACTACACGGTAATATCTTCAGTAATAAAGAAAAGACGATGGTCATATGTTGGACATGCGATGAGAAGAGATAATAACCGAATAGCATAGCAATCCCTCATATGGGAAACAACAGGTAAGAGGAAAAGAGGAAGACCCAGAGAGACACTGAGAAGAACATTGATGAGAGAAGCAAGAGCAGCAGGATTCGGCTCCCTCAATGAGATAGAGTTGCTTGCACAGAACAAAGACAAATGGCGAGATTTGATAAAATATCTTTAAAAGAATCGAAAACTACTAGAATAAAATTCAGATAAGAGAAGGAGTATCTTGGTCTATGATGGCCCCTATGGGCCGGCTACGGCTCGAAAGGTTTAGGGCAACTCGATAGAGTTGCTGGCACAGAACAAAGACAAATGGCGAGATTTGATAAAATATCTTTAAAAGAATCGAAAACTGCTAGAATAAAAATTCAGATAAGAGAAGGAGTATCTTGGTCTATGATGGCCCCTATGGGCCGGCTACGGCTCGAAAGGTCAATAGATAGATAGATAGATACTACACGGATTAAATAATTACCTATTACGTAGATTAAATCAATTTCTGTTACGTGGATTAAATAATTATATGACTGATATTGGTATGCAGTTGCCATTACATCAGATTTATACAGTGTGTCTCGCACACTGCTGAACACGACATTTCTACAACAATTCTAACATTCATGAAGATTTTGCATAGCAATTTAAATATTTGTGATTCATCCATTGTGCGAGAAATGAAAAGAAATGCATCTTTAGTGTGTGTGTGTATGTGTGTGTCGCTTAATTGTCACGACACTAATTAGCGCAGTCTACCTGACGCGCCTCGCTTCCGATCTCTCATGTTGGTGATAGTACGTTGGTCGTTGTTCGTGAATTTTAGTGTACAGTACTTGTAATTGTTTGTGTGCAGTACGTGTGAGTACACACAGGATAGCTAGAGAATGTGTTTAGTGTTGTTGTTGTTGTTGTTGTTGTTGTTGTTGTTGTTGTTGTCTGAATGCCACGAGTTGATGCGGGCAGGTCGCCCTTTGACTCATTTGATGTGACGGGTCGTAATGGCTTTCTTGACATTCCCGGCTCTTACTGGAGACGTTGGAGTTCGTCTATCCCAGGCTATGCTGGGAAACTACTAGTCCAACCCAGAGGTACTGCAATACTGGGTCTTCTATATCAGTAACAGCCACCACTACAGGGAACACGCCGATCCTAGCCTCTGTTAGCCAGCCTGTTTTGACGCAGACTGTTACCACGGGAGACCACGAGGAGGTAGAACTGCGAGGTCTTTGTCAGCTGATCGTGCGCCGACCCTGCTATTGCGACCGCAAGTCGCAGGCGCTTCTGCTCTCCCAAGTGTTTAGTTGTAAAACCCACTGTAAAATATTGTTTTTGGTAGCGAGTGAGACGCCATGTATTTCAGAGACCAATCCTAATAGTTAGATATTAATGTCTATTGCTACCAGCCCCCCCCCCCACCCTGTGCTGCTGGGCGTTTTATCCCCACCTCCTGTTAAACAATTCCTGTTATCGATGAAGATATATCATTCTACTTGCACTCACTGACATCAACCATTGCAACTTAATGTTTGTATAGATCGTTATTCCAGTCTACCCTGAGGCTGCCTCCATATTTCTACTCCTTCTTATACACATGTCAGCTCTTACATACAGCAGTAACTCCACCCAGAAATTAATTTAGCTCTGACTATCTACCAGTAAAAAAGTAGAGTGCCCCCGTCACGCCAAGTGGCGTATATGGAATATGGTGTTAGTGACCATAAATTTTACAGACCCTCAGCACATGATTTTTGGGGTAATTATCTACCTGTAGCCTCCATTTATGATCTTTACTTCAAGCGCCCTAAAGTTTATTCTTTTAGGATTTAACGGCGAGTTATGATGTGTGTGTGTGTGGGTGTGTATAAATTATAAATTATTTTTTTATTTAAAATACATATCTGTGTGTGTGTGTGTGTTTGTGTTTGTGTGCATAAATTATACATTATTTTTTTTATTTAAAATACATATCTGTGTGTGTGTGTGTGTGTGTTTGTGTATGTGTATGTGTATGTGTGTTTGTTCCTCCAAAAAAGCACGTTGACCCTAAACGTTGTTCTAATTTGTGTTGGCCATTTATTATGTGAAGCTTTAACAGTTTTGTTTCTTTTTTTTTTTAATAGTTCTATTTTTTTCTTCAATTCTTCTTACAATTAGCTTTACTGCAGCTTTGCATTGTTATTGTTTATATGCATTTATTTGTCTGGACCCTATGATGTATATATCGTGTGTGTTATATAATGTCAACGCGTTATCTACACGTAATCGAACAATTGTAATTGTTATCTCAGTAGGTAGCTCAAGACTGGATCTACGCGGAATCTGTTCCTACCTAGCTCATTTCTGCTTGCTTCCTTTCTTGAACGGTTTAACTGTGTTGTTGGGACTAAATGTTGTTACTGGCTGTTCGTGAATGACCATGTTTGACACTGATAACATAGAATGGTATGAAAATGGTTTGTGTGGGAGGGGAGCTTCCACACGGTCTGTTTTTATTACTTGATTGAATGGCCACTTATCTGTTCGTTTCTATCATCTTTTAACAAAGTTATTATATTTAATTTGAACAATTTTAAAAATTTGGTTTCATAATTCTGCAGCAATGTTAATGCTCTTACGTTTGCAATGATTTCTTACTTTTATTCTAGCACTTATGTTTTATTATTTTTTTTTTAATTATTATTTATACATGAACCATATATGCAAGCTAGCCAACCCATCAGAGACAGAGGAGATCAACGAGCTTTTATTTGCAGACGATCAGGCACTAGTACATGAAACAATAGAAGACCTACAAGAACAATTAAACAAACTCAACATCTCAGGCACAAAATACAACATGAAAATCAACATCAACAAAACAGAAGTCATGAATGTCGCCAAAATAAACAGAACATAAACATAACTATAGAAGGCAGTCACCTAAAACAAGTAGAGGAATTCAAATACCTAGGAAGTCTAATGACAAACGATAATTCTCAAACAGCAGAGATAGAATCAAGATGAAACAAAGCTTGTCAAATCATCGGACAGTTATCACCACTATTGTCCAACAAGGAAATAACTCTGGACGCAAAACGAGCACTATACAATACAATCTTCATCCCAACATTGTGCTACCAATACCAGACCTGGACCCTAGATGCAAGAACAATAAGGAAAATAACATCTACAGAGATCAAATGTGTTAGACGAATGACAGGAAACAGTCTGAGAGATAAGATCAGGAATGAAGAACTGAGAAAAAAGCTAGGAATAACCCCCGCCATAGAATATACAAGGAAACAACAGATAAAATGGTTTGGCCACGTGAAAAGGCAGAAATAACAAAACACAACGAGCCTTCAACAAACGATGTGAGAACACCAGACCCAAGAGTCGATCACGAAAAAGATGGTCGATGGATGGAATATTAGAAGCACCAGAAAAACATAACAGCAGCAGAGGCGAACAGAAGAGCAAAAAACCGCAAATTATATCTCCCAACGACGCTGAAAGGCAGATGAGGAAAGAGGATTAAGAAGAGGAAATTATTTATTGTTATTATTATATATTATTTCTATTTCTATTTTGTCTTGCAGAGTAAGTGCTAAAAACATAAAGACAGTTCACACTGGCTTATGATACAAAGATTGTTGCGGGCCTACTCTATTTGTAAAAATAGGCACTTGACTTTCAGGTTTGGAGAAGTCAGTAGCAGTAACTTGGAAGAAGAGGGCTTGTCTATTCACTTTCTTATATGCGGCTCAGTAATGGCAGTGAAAGCAGATCATATATCAGCATGAGCAAGTAGTGGTTTAGAACTAAAAAGTTTACAACTAAAATCCCCACTTTATATTGGATTCATAGATTACGAAAACGCATTTCATAGTTTAGACAGAAGAATGCTTTGGAAGTTACTGAGTCATTACGGAATTCCCATAAAGTTTATTAACCTGATAAAAACAATGTATTGTTCGAAATTCGTTATTGAACGAAATGTAGTGTGTGCATGAAGGACAGCTTACAGAAGCATTTGAAATAAGAACAGGAGTAAGGCAGGGATGCCTTCTATCTCCTATTCTCTTTCTACTGGCCATAGATTGGATTATGAAAATAACTCAAAACAACAGAAATGGAATCCAGTGGTCACTGACCAAGCAACTGGATGATTTAGATTTTGCTGATGACATAGCTCTCCTATCACACAGTCATCAACAGATGCAGGATAAAATGAGCATACCTGATTAGAGATCACAACAGCTGGGACTAAAGATTAATTGAGATAAAGATAAGACCAACATTATGAGAATTAATGCAGTTGGCAATAACCAAATAAAATTAGGAGAAATACCTCTACTAGACGTACAATCTTACATATATCTGGGCAGTAACATAGATAAAGAGGGAGGAACAGAAAATGTTACCAAATTAAGGATATCAAAAGCAAGAGGAGCTTTCATTGCACTGGGAAACATATGGAAATCCAAAGAAATGAGGTTAAATACAAAAATTAAAATTTTCAACTCAAAGTCGGTCCTATTATATGGCTGTGAAACATGGAGAACAACAAAATTAACAATCCTGAAGATACAGAATTTCATTAATGGATGCTTACGCACAATAAAAGGATGGAAATGGCAGGACAAAATCACTAACATAGATTTATGGAAATGTACCAAGCAAATACCAGTGGATAAGGAGATGCAGCGAAGACGATGGCGCTGGATAGGACACATACTGCGGAAGCCAACTGAGAGTATTATACAACAGGCCCTTTTTTGGAATCCCCAGGGGAAAAGACAAAGAGAAAGACCAAGCAATTCTTGGAGAAGACCGATAGAAGCAGATATGAAAATGATGGGGAAAACATGGAATGATCTTAAAAGAACAGCAAAAAACAGATCGACTTGGAAAGTGTTTTTTGAAGACCTATGCTCCACATGGAGCTAAAAAAGGTAGTAGAAGTAGAAGTATTGGGGTGTAACGTACAGTCCTAACAAAGTATAGTGACACCTTTACCAAAAAGGAACACAACAAAATGACATTTCGGCATACATGCGGCCATTTTCAGAAAACGAGAACAGCACAAACAGACAACGAAATGCAGGTAAACTCTACAACATCTGGAATGAGTGCAACAGTAAATTAAGGATAAATAAAAAGAGGGATAAGAGATGAAATGATGAAACGAAAGAAAGATGTGCTACATATCGGAGGATACAAATAGATAATATATGCAAATTAGTAAGCTAATATATATATATATATATATATATATATATATATATATATATATATATATATATATATATATATATACATTAAAGCGAGACTTAACTGAGACCAGATCCCAAAGCTCCCAGCTAGTAGATGACTATGAGTCAACCAGCTTTATCGCAGCACTGCAATTATTTGTCTTAAAAAATATATCATATTTTTTAAATTATTATCTTTAAGGTATAACAACAGCTCTCTCTCTCTCTCTCTCTCTTAGTTTCTCTCTCTCTCTCTCTCTCTCTATATATATATATATATATATATATATATATATATATATACATATATATATATACATATATATATGTGTGTGTGTGTGTGTGTGTATAAACGTACATATCATGTGTACATCTTTCTCTTCCTCCTTCAACTTTCCCATTTGTCACAGTATATTTCAGTGGTTCCCTTCTCACTACATGGCGAAAAAAAATGATGATTGTTTCTTCCTAATATTGAAAATTAGCTCTTTCTTTGCTTTTGCCGTTTTAATAATGTTTTATTACTCTTCTTAGCTATCTATGATATTCTCAACATCCTTCTGTAAAACCACATTTCTACAGCTTCCAGTGACTTTCTTGTCTGTGATCAGGTTGTACATAATTCGCATACACGACAAATTCCACTCGGAGTGGGAAAAAAAGCTGGACATCAGCAACAACGATGTCTGATAAATACACTAATTATAGATATCCCAGCAGACGATCATCTTCCGCCAGAGAACCGCAGACTCTAAAGTCACCTCTATTGTCTCAATGTGTCCCACACAAATTAGTGCCCATGTGGGACTAGGATCCAGGAACCAGAGCATATCCTCCATCTGTGTCCAGCTCACAGGGAACCACGGTGCCAAATCTGGTCAGATGGTGCTGAACTAACGCAGAGTCTATGGACAGCCGTCACGACCTGGAGAGAACTCTCAGCTTTATTATGGAAACAGGACTGCAGATCTGATCCTATGAACCAAAGACCAGATTGAAGGCTTCTCCTACTAGGATGGGGTGGGGGCAACAGATGGGACTGTTGCGCCAATTAAAGGAAATTCCACATGTCCAAAGACGGGACAAACTATGCAAGTAAGAGCCGCATTCTAAGCTCTATCCACGGGAAAGGACAACCCGGAAAACAAGTCACTGTTGCCTAGCAGTCAACATCGGGCGAAGTAAAGGCCAAAGTAGAACACCTAGACAGAAATTACGGGCAGGGTGAGCCAACAACCCTGATAGGCATATACCCCACGGGCATGACAATTCCTACATTAAACCTAGATCCAGCCTGCCGAGAACAGTATGTCAGCCACAGAACAGGTTTATGGGGAAAATCAGGACACACACGCATATAGGAGGACTGACCATGCGACCAGCTCATTGTGTGTCGTGATGAAGTCCTTAAAACGACATCAGGAAATAGGCAGAGTCCAGTTTGTGTAATTACAAGTCTTGAACGCTGTATAAGTACATAGCCATAAGTCCCGCTGTGAGTGGTTTTCTGAATTTTAGTAAGGTCGTCAATGCCTGCTGTACTTATCAATCTTATCAGTGTTCTCTTTAGTTCATCTTGAGTCAGGCTCGGTAACTTTTTCCTGCTCTTACCTTTTTGAGACCTTGTTTTGTGGCTCATATATATACATGTATATACATATAGCTTATACGAGATTTATGTATGATATGTATCCTGCGCATGTAATTATTTATTGATATTTAAGTCCCACTGTTGTTGAGAGTTGAGCTAAATTCCCTGTTGAGTATTGATGAGACACACGGTTGGAATGTGTGGTATTTAAACATTCATGCATAGCTGTTTATCCTGCACATATACACACACGTACACAAGCACACTGAAAGCTGGCAAATTTGCCGGCCGCAAAATCGCATGAGCATAAACACAGAAACACACACACGTACACAGACATACAAATACAGAGATGTTTTAATTAATAGAAAAAAGAAAGAGCTATACAGAGCTCTCTTGTTGTTCATTTTTGTTTTAAGTTATCATTATATAACGATATATGTCGTTATCCTTTCATGCTTGGTTCATACTTCTACCTAGTGGATAACGGGGATCACATTGACGGTGACAAGACTAAAGCTACTGTCACCTGGCACACGTGTTGTAAGAGGCAACTCAGGAAGTTAGGGGCTAGTCTAACCCTATGTCATCCGTTAAACAAAACAAACAAACAAACTACCGGGTGCTAAATAAAGCACAGAGAATAAAATTGCCTGGTCCACTCTTGAAAAGGAAGTGTCAATGGAAACAGAAAGTATTTCGCCATACAGTCAAAGACCCAATGTGGTGATGTAGAACCGATATCACAACTCTACCAGAAACATTTTTATTATAAATCAGGGAATGCACAGAAATAAACAGAGAAAATAAGTCACGGAGCCCACAAGAACATTGGCCTAGACTTAAGAGAAGTCGAAAAAATTTGAATGTCCGAGATAGGGTCCGCGGCCTTTGTCCAAAAATATTCTAATGGGCTTTGAATGATCAATGGTTTGAACACCAGACCTGATTGTGAAACGAACGCTTTAGTCTCTCAACGCTGTAATGACCCGCGCGTTTGAAATTTGATATCTGTAAGAGTGAAATTGGTTCAAACCTCACATATATACCTGTGTGTGTGTGTGTGTGTGTGTGTGTGTGTGTGTATATATAGAGAAGCTATATGTAGGCAGTCAGAGAGTAAACTGGACAGAAAGAAAGTAAGAAAAGAAGATTTGATTGACACACCTCCTTGCAGGCCTTGTATAAGCTTCAACTGCCATCTCTGAGCCCACTTGTATGTAGAACGTAGTTAAACATCAATTATCAAAGAATGCATGTTACTTTACATTTATAAAACTTCTTAAAATGGATATCACATTATTCTTGAAAATGAAGGCGGCCTGATGTAATGCTAACCAAATTAGTAATATGATGTGCCGTTCGTCAATGAAAAATGGTGGTACTTACACAATATTTCCAAAGCTGTGGGGGCAACCCTTATTTACTTGCATGTACGTTAATAGCAGTCGGAAAATATTCACAAACAGATAACAGAACTATAGGAAACCTTTGACCCGTCCGACCTATGCCCTTTAACACATGACCTTCACATTAGAAATAACTGCTGGAACGAAAACTGTCAGCTCAGCGAACGTATGACACAGTTGGTTGAACAACAAGTTTCGAGTAGCTGATTGCTAACAAATACATAGAAATATGCTTATTGTCATGGTTTGATTTTAGTAAGAGATTGTGGGATCGTGTACATGGTTATCTTGAAAATATTGCAGGTCATGTTTCTATGAAACATACAAGGACTTCCAAGAAACAGCAATGTCTACTCAGTCATGCAGGGCTAAAATTATTCAGACGTTAAGTGCAAGCCTCATGAACAATACTCGAGCTATGAAATCTTAGCTGTCAGTGATTTGACTATTGGCGGCAGTTAGGGATTTGATTACTGGCGGTAGTTAGTGATTTGACTACTGGCGATAGTTAATTATTTGACTACTGGCTGTAGTCAGTGATTTGACTACTGGCGATAGTTAGTGATTTGATTACTTTCGGTAGTTAGTGATTTGACTACTGGCGGGAACCAGTGATTTGACTACTGGCGGTAGTTAGTGATTTGACTACTGGCAACAGTTAGCGATTTAACTACTGGCGGGAGTCAGTGATTTGATTACTGGCGGCAGTTAGTGATTTGACTAATGGCAACGGTTAGTGATTTGACTACTGGACACAGTTAGTGATTTGACTACTGGCAACAGTTAGTGATTTGACTACTGGCAACAGTTAGTGATTTGACTACTGGCAACAGTTAGTGATTTGACTACTGGCTGGAGCCAGTGATTTGACAACTAGCGATAGTTAGTGATTTGACTACTGGCAACAGTTAGTGATTTGACTACAGCCTGGAGCCAGTGATTTGACTACTAGCGATAGTTAGTGATTTGATTACTGGCGGCAGTTAATGATTTGACTAATGGCAACGGTTAGTTATTTGACTACTGGCAACAGTTAGTGATTTGACTACTGGCAACAGTTAGTGATTTTACTACTGGCTGGAGCCAGTGATTTGACTACTAGCGATAGTTAGTGATTTGACTACTGGCAACAGTTAGTGATTTGACTACTGGCTGGAGCCAGTGATTTGACTAATAGCGATAGTTAGTGATTTGTCTACTGGAAACAGTTAGTGATTTGACTACTGGCAACAGTTAGTGATTTGACTACTGGCAATAGTTAGTGATTTGACTACTGGCGGAAGTTAGTGATTTAACTACTGGCAATAGTTAGTGATTTGACTACTGGCAGTAGTTAGTGATTTGACTACTAGGAACAGTTAATGATTTGACTACTGGCGGCAGTTAGTGATTTGACTAATGGCAACGGTTAGTGATTTGACTACTGGCAACAGTTAGTGATTTGACTACTGGCAACAGTTAGTGATTTGACTACTTGCAACAGTTAGTGATTTGACTACTGGCAACAGTTAGTGATTTGACTACTGGCAACAGTTAGTGATTTGACTACTGGCAACAGTTAGTGATTTTACTACTGGCTGGAGCCAGTGATTTGACTACTAGCGATAGTTAGTGATTTGACTACTGGGAACAGTTAGTGATTTGACTACTGGCAACAGTTAGTGATTTGACTACTGCCTGGAGCCAGTGATTTGACTACTAGCGATAGTTAGTGATTTGATTACTGGCGGCAGTTAGTGATTTGACTAATGGCAACGGTTAGTTATTTGACTACTGGCAACAGTTAGTGATTTGACTACTGGCAACAGTTAGTGATTTGACTACTTGCAACAGTTAGTGATTTGACTACTGGCAACAGTTAGTGATTTGACTACTGGCTGGAGCCAGTGATTTGACTGTTGGCGGGAGCGAGTGATTTGACTGCTGGCGGTAGTCAGTGATTTGACTGCTGGCGGTAGTCAGTGATTTGACTACTGGCGGTAGTCAGTGATTTGACTACTGGCGGTAGTCAGTGATTTTACTGCTGGCGGTAGTCAGTGATTTGACTGCTGGCGGTAGTCAGTGATTTGACTGCTGGCGGTAGTCAGTGATTTGACTACTGGCGGTACTCAGTGATTTGACTACTGGCGGTAGTCAGTGATTTGACTTCCTGCGGCAGTCAGTGCAATTTTCTTTAAGACTAAGTAATGCTGGAAACTAGCTATCAATGGTTGGTCAAGTGATTAAAGTCAAACTGGTAAGTCAGTTCCAAGGTCGTGTACTAAAATAGGCAGATGAGTAGAGATGGAAGACAGATATCGTTTTTCTTATAAGCTGCAAAACAGCACAACAAAACAGCACAACAAAACATCACAACAAAACAGCACAACAAAACAGCACAACAAAACAGCACAACAAAACAGAATGTTTGAAGAGGAAGTTGCTACAAACTTCCTAGGTGAACTTCTTCTCCTTCCGTATTCACTCATTCAGTGAAAGATGATGTCTTTAGTTTAGGCAGGCCACGATATCTTCGACCACTGACTCAACACATGCGTCTTCAGCATGGGTTGTTGTTGACGGATTGCCACGAGTTGATGCGAGTATGTTGCTCTTTGCTTATAAGATGTGGCGGGTCGTAATGGCTTTGTTGACATTCCCGGCTCTTACTGGATAGGTTGGAGTTCGTCTGTCCCAGGCTATGCTGGGAAACTACTAGTCCAGCCCAGAGGTACTGCAATACTTGGTCCTCTATATTAGTAACAGCCACCACTACAGGGAACACGGCAATCCTAGTTTCTGTTACCCAGTCTGTTTTGACGCAGACTGTTACCAGGGGAGACCACGAGGAGGTAGAACTGCTAGGTCTTGGTCAGCTGATGGTGCGCAGACCCTGCTATTGCGAACCGCAGGTGGCAGGCGCTTCAAGATTTTGCTTAACAAATTTTGACAGGGATCTTTTTGCCCTAGTCTTTTCGACTGACTCCCACAAGTTATTAATACATGTACACACGGAATCTCCTGATTTTGTCCTAGTCTTTTCGAACGACTCCCACAAATTAATTAAACACACGAGATCTCCTGATTTTGTCCTAGTCTTTTCGACTGACTCCGACAAATTATTAACAAACACGAGATCTCCTGGTTTTGTCCTAGTCTTTTCGACTGGCTCCCATGGGTTATTAACACACACGAGATCTCCTGATTTTGTCCTAGTCTTTTCGCCTTACTCCCACAAATTATTAACACACACGAGATCTCCTGATTTTGCCCTAGTCTTTTCGACTGACTCCCACAAGTTATTAACACACACGAGATCTCCTGATTTTGTGCTAGTCTTTTCCACTGACTCCCACAAATTATTAACACACACGAGATCTCCTGATTTTGTCCTAGTCCTTTCGACTGACTCCCATGGGTTATTATTAATACAAACGAGATCTCCTGATTTTGTGCTAGTCTTTTCCACTGACTCCCACAAATTATTAACACACACGAGATCTCCTGATTTTGTCTTTTATTTTATCAGATTTTAAATATCTAATGCACCAACACGTCACATGAGCCATGAATCAGGCGCCTGTGATTGCGAAAACCATCGCATAATTTGACACAAGAGCCATATAACAAAAAAATATTACTAAGAATCATCTTGAGAAGTATAAGGAACAAAATAAAACCAGAAATAAGTGAGGAACAATGGGGGTTTGTGGAAAGAAATGGCATCAATAATGCAATATACATCCTAAGAACATTGATAGAAAGAGCTATAGAGGCAAAGAGAGATCTATATATGTGCTTTATAGACTACACAAAAGCATTTGACAAAAGCATATGGACATAATCAATATGCTGGAGAAATTAAACCTTGATGGCAAGAATCTGAGATTCATGAATAAAGCTTGTATTGGCAACAAACAGCAGCCATACGAATTAGCAACCAAACAAACAGTTCCAATATATAAAACAAAGGAGTCAGACAAGGTTGTTTTCTGTCTTCGGATTTGTTTTCACTTTACATAAAAATATTATGAGATCAATAGACAAAAAAGGAATTTAATTCAACGATCAGAACCTAAACAATTTGCTGATGACACCGTTTTAATAGCAGAGACAGAATGAACTACAAGAAATGATAGATATAATAGTAAAAGAAAGCAACAAGAAAGGTCTCAGTCTGAATAGTAAGGAAACAGAAGTAATGGTCATATCGAAGAAACAATCATCACCATCATGCAGCATAAAAATAAACAGGACAAATCCGAAACAAGGGCAACGTGTCAAATACTTTGGCACAACAATAACATCAGATGGAAGATGCAACACAGAAATAAAAATCAGAATAGCTCAGGCCGATATGGCATTTTAGAAAATAAAAAAATATCTTATGCAACAAGTTTATGTCAATAAAGGCGAGAAAGAGAGTCATTCGATGCTATATAGGGAAACTTCTGACCTATGAAAGCGAATCATGGACAGTAAACAAACAAAAGACAATTTACACGGGATTTCTCAGAAGAAATTTGTGTTTCCCTATATAGCTAAAAAGACCAATGAGGAAATCAAAAGGCCAACACAAAAAGGGAGCTCCTAAAAACATCAGAAAGAAACAATCAACATTTTTCGGGGGCATCATGAAAAGAAGAAAGTTGGATTACATGGTTACGATTGGCAAAATACAGGGAAGGAGAGATCGTTGACGACAAAGAGAGAAAATACAAGATAGCTTGGTGTCATGGCATGGAAAACAGTCAACAACAGAACTGATACGATCGGTGCACTGTGGATAGAACATTGTGGAATGACATGATCGCCTACCCCAACAGGTATGGCACATGATGATGGTGATGAATTCACCAACAGATAACACATTGTAAACATCCAAAACGCAAATGTTCGACAATCTTGAAATGTACACAAGAAAGAAATAAAACAACAGATGAAGTGGGGCACTTAAATACTGGGACAGCTAGACACAAGCAAGATGTAACACAACAGATGAAGTAAGACAATTCAAATACAGTTAGACACAAGAAAGAAATAAAACATCATATGAAATAAGGCAATTCAAATACAGCTAGACACAAGAAAGATATAACACAACAGATGAAGTAAGGCAATTCAAATACAGTTAGACACAAGAAAGAAATAAAACATCAGATGAAATAAGGCAATTCAAATACAGCTAGACACAAGAAAGATATAACACAACAGATGAAGTAAGACAATTCAAATACAGCTAGACATAAGAAAGAAATAAAACATCAGATGAAGTAAGGCAATTCAAACAAATACAGCTAGACACAAGAAAGATATAACACAACAGATAAAGTAAGACAATTCAAATACAGCTAGACCCAAGAAAGAAATAAAACAACAGATGAAGTAAGGCAATTCAAATACTGGGACAGCTAGACAAAAGCAAGAAATAACATAACAGATGAAGTAAGTCAATTCAAATACAGCTAGACACAAGCAAGAAATAACACATCAGATGAAGTAAGACAATTACATACAGGGACATCTAGACACAAGAAAGAAATATACTAACAGTAAAATAGGAACTGCCTTGTGTTGACCTCTTTGAGAATTTCCTCAATGGTCTTTTGTCGCTGTCCAGTAAACTGTCAACATTCTTCTAAATTAGATGAGAAGGTTGAGGAACTTGAGGCAGGTCAAGAACAAGATGGGGAAACAGAAACAAGACATAGCGCGACATTCTTTGAGGCTGCAAATAAGAGCTAGATCTCATCTTTCCCTCGACGTTATAAGGAGTATAAGAGACAGTGGAGAAGAAGAAATAAGGAAAGACGTTGTTTTTTTTTCAAACGACATTAAACTCATTCATCATAATGGTAAACTAGATAATGAATTCAAGAGGTATGGGTAGAGCGATGTGTAAGAACAAGAAATGTAGTAACCTCTTATATTTCCTGTGGCCACTATCCAATCTTTATTGCCTTTTTATTTCTTAGTATTTGTTTCATGTTGCGTTTGTTATTGCCCCAGATGTTAAACCTTTCGGTCGAAACGTTGGTTCTTTATTTGGTCTTGTCTTGTTGACGAAGCTGAAACATCCCAGTTCCCTTCTATTTTAGCCTTCATGGCAGCTTCTTTCTGTTTTCTTCTTCTCCACTGCCACGTGTGGTGGGCTCTTAACATTTTGTCTCATATATGTGATGTGGCAAGTTGCACCTTCTTTGTTTCACTGGTTCTGCTGGATCGATTCTAGTCATCAGTGGAGCTTGTCCACCCCAGAAATAGATCAAATCGTCGGTAGCAAGAGACTCCTAATACTGCGGGTACTAGAGACTGACTTCAATGATATTCAACCGAAACTGAAGTGTATGCAGAGAAAAGGGGAGGCGCTGTTAAGAAAATGTGGGCTTGCCGAGGTAACGTCCTCGTGCCCACACATCGCGTGCAGGGATTTCGATACGAAGAGGAAGGTGCGTTTGCTCCATTTGTTGGCCACAGGGGTCAGACTGAAATGCTGTTACATTCCGCTAGGTCAGAACGACTCCATTACCCCTACATACCCGGCATTGATAACACGCGGCTGATCGTGTTGTACGGGGCCAGTGAGACAGGCGGCTGAAACCACGTGTTTGGAAAGCAAACTCATTCCGGGGACAAAGCTAGGGTCTGAGGTAATAGAGTAGAGAACGCGTCCAATTGGTTGGCTAATGTGGAGGGAAGGAGTGACTCTCTAAGTAAAAGATTATCCTTTCAGTTTTATCTTTTCTGAATGCTCATTTTTGCTCTCATTATTTCACACTCTTCGTTTCTGTAACTGATGTTATCTAGCTTGGCAATCTGGACTATTGATCTAATGCTCCAAGTTCCTATTGACATACTCTCTCTGATTTTGATCTTCTATCGAAGAATGTTGAAAGTTCCCTGGGCAGCTAAAACGACCAAAGAGGAAATTCCGAAAGAGAGCAATACATTAAGAGTGGTTTTCTTTTTTTTTTTAAAGGATCAGAAAGAAAACATCGACATTTTTGTCAGAGATAGAATGAGATGAGGAATGTTGGCAAGGAATGTGTCAATTGTGTCAGTCTATCATTCTGGTCACTAGGGGGTCTATGTCAGGGCGAGAGATGATAGTGTTAGAGATGATAGTGTGAGAGATGATAGTGTTAGAGATGATAGCGTGAAAGATGATAATGTGAGAGATGATAATGTGAGAGATGATAATGTGAGAGATGATAGTGTTAGAGATGATAGTGTGAAAGATGATCATGTGAGAGATGATAGCGTGAAAGATGATAATGTGAGAGATGATAATGTGAGAGATGATAGTGTTAGTGATGATAGTGTTAGAGATGATAGTGTGAGAAATGATAGCGTGAGAAATGATAGAGTTAGAGATGATAGTGTGAGAAATGATAGTGTTAGAGATGATAGTGTGAGAAATGATAGTGTTAGAGATGATAGTGTGAAAGATGATAATGTGAGAGATGATAGTGTTAGAGATGATAGTGTGAGAGATGATAATGTGAGAGATGATAGTGTTAGAGATGATAGTGTGAAAGATGATAATGTGAGAAATGATAGTGTTAGAGATGATAGTGTGATGATAGTGTGAAAGATGATAATGTGAGAGATGATAGTGTTAGAGATGATAGTGTGAGAGATGATAATGTGAAAGATGATAGTGTGAAAGATGATAATGTGAGAGATGATAGTGTGAGAGATGATAATGTGAGAGATGATAATGTGAAAGATGATAGTGTGAGAGATGATAGTGTGAGAGATGATAGTGTTAGAGATGATAGTGTGAAAGATGATAATGTGAGAGATGATAGTGTGAGAGATGATAATGTGAGAGATGATAATGTGAAAGATGATAGTGTGAGAGATGATAGTGTGAGAGATGATAGTGTTAGAGATTATAGTGTTAGAGATGATAGTGTTAGAGATGATAGTTTGAGAGATGATAGTGTTAGAGATGATAGTGTTAGAGATGATAGTGTGATAGATGATAATGTTAGAGATGATAGTGTTAGAGATGATAGTGTTAGAGATGATAGTGTTAGATGTGATAGTGTTAGAGATGATAGTGTGAGAAATGATAGTGTTAGAGATGATATTGTTAGAGATGATAGTGTGAGAAATGATAGTGTTAGAGATGATAGTGTGAGAAATGATAGTGTGAGCGATGATAGTGTGAGAGATGATAGTGTGAGAAATGATAGTGTTAGAGATGATAGTGTGAGAAATGATAGTGTTAGAGATGATAGTGTGAAAAATGATAGTGTTAGAGATGATAGTGTGAGAAATGATAGTGTTAGAGATGATAGTGTGAGAAATGATAGTGTTAGAGATGATAGTGTTAGAGATGATAGCGTGAGAAATGATATTGTTAGAGATGATAGTGTGAGAAATGATAGTGTTAGTGATGATAGTGTTAGAGATGATAGTGTGAGAGATGATAGTGTGAGAAATGATAGTGTTAGAGATGATAGTGTGAGAAATGATAGTGTTAGAGATGATAGTGTTAGAGATGATAGTGTGAGAAATGATAATGTGAGAAATGATAATGTGAGAAATGATAGTGTGAGAGATGATAGTGTGAGAGATGATAGTGTTAGAGATGATAGCGTGAAAAATGATAGTGTGAGAGATGATAGTGTTAGAGATGGTAGTGTTAGAGATTATAATGTGATAAATGATAGTGTGAGAAATGATAGTGTGAGAGATGATAGTGTTAGAGATGGTAGTGTTAGAGATGATAGTGTTAGAGATGATAGTGTGAGAAATGATAGTGTGAGAAATGATAGTGTGTGAGATGGTAGTGTTAGAGATGATAGTGTTAGAGATGATAGTGTTAGAGATGATAGTGTTAGAGATGATAGTGTCAGAGATGATAATGTGAGAAATGATAGTGTGAGAGATGATAGTGTTAGAGATGGTAGTGTTAGAGATGATAGTGTTAGAGATGATAGTGTTAGAGATGATAGTGTTAGAGATGATAGTGTTAGAGATGATAATGTGAGAAATGATAGTGTGAGAGATGATAGTGTTAGAGATGGTAGTGTTAGAGATGATAGTGTTAGAGATGATAGTGTTAGAGATGATAGTGTGAGAAATGATAGTGTGAGAAATGATAGTGTGTGAGATGGTAGTGTTAGAGATGATAGTGTTAGAGATGATAGTGTTAGAGATGATAGTGTTAGAGATGGTAGTGTTAGAGATCTATCTATCTATCTTTCGTTCGCTCGAAGTATTGTCTATATCAGCAATGTCGTTTCCTGTATGAATTTTACTTTCTTTTGTAATTCTTGCAGTGGCCCATTTAGTTTTGTCTGTAGTGTTGTATCTATGGGCCAATGGATTTTCCTCAGTCTACTATATTCAGTGCAGTCTTGAAGTATGTGTTCAGCAGTCTGGGGTGCCTGTCCACATGTATAAGTAGTTGATGTGCCGATCTTGAATTTTGTATACATGTGACTATGGAGTCGATTGTGTCCTGTTCTGAGGCGTATAATGATAACTTGTTCATATCTATTCATATTATGAAAGGCATCCTGATATGGGGCTTGTGGTCCTCTGATTGATTTGATTATTTGTTTCTTATGATGGTATGGTATGTAACCGGTGCATCTAGTTGTGTGCCTGTTGAACCTTCCTTTGCCAACTGATCTGCTTTCTTATTTCCTGGTATTCCACAGTGAGACGGGATCCACTGCAGGGCAACCCTGTGGTGCTTGCAGAGTTCAGTCAATAAGGTCTGCAGATGTGGTAATTTTCTGGATTGTAGTGCATGGAGTACTGATCTTGCATCTGTCAAAAACACTACAGGCTGTGGGCTAAGATTACTGTTCAGCAGTTTTTCTATTGCCAACTTTATTGCTTGTATTTCTGCATCATAATTGTGACAATATTTCCCTGTTAGGGGCAGTAGGGGGTTAACAGCTCTTGGCATGTCTGGTGTTTGTCTACTAATACGCTTGGCTTGGTGGATAAAGCTGCTTCTCTTAAGTCGTCCCAATGCAAGATTTTGGAATCTGTCCTTCATTGGATGTCTCGGCATGCTTACAAATTTTTCTGCCTGTATCAGCACCTTTGTGTCTCTCCGTTCTGTCAGTGCTGGTATCCTCCACAATTTCTCCATCTCCAATATTGGTGTTGATTTCATTGCTCCTGTGATGACCCTAAGTGCCTGGTTTTGTACTTTATCCAGTTCTTGCAATGTGGTGTTTGATGCTGAGCACCATGCGGATGATCCATATTCTAATGTTGGCGTATACTCTGTTGGTAAACTTTACTGAGTATTTTCCCACTCGCACCCCATGTGGTTCCACACAACTTTCTTAGAATAGCCAATTTCCTCCTTGCTTTTTGGGTTGTCTTATTTATCTGCTGTTTCCAAGATAGTTTGTTATCAAATGTAACTCCGAGATAAGTAGCTTGTATGTCTTCTTTCACAGGCTCATTGTTTATGTAGATGGCTCCTGCTTTTTGTTTTGGGGAGAGTGTGAAAAGTGTAGTACTGCATTTGTCTGTATTGATGCTGATACACTACTGCATTTGTCTGTATTGATGCTGATACACCATCTATTTGTCCATGAATTCAGTGCATTCATAGCTCTTTGTAGCAATTTGGAGGCCACTGTTGCATACTCCTCTGTGCACCACATTACCAAGTCATCTGCATACATTGCCACTTTGATGTCATGTGGTAGTTCAGTAACTAGGTCATTGATGTAGATCAGAAAAAGTGTTTCCATGTCATTGTGCAGTTGCTCTAGTTCATTACTCCAGTATGGTTTGTAGTGTTTCCGTGCCCCTCTAGGTATTGTTTCACTGGCAGCTTGTATTATTAGTCTACTGAATTCATCAACTATTTTGTTGATGTCTCTATCATAGTGTTAGAGATGATAGTGTGAAAGATGATAGCGAGATGATCAGATTCCATGAAGTGGGAATCAGCCTAATTACTCTCATTATAGAAACGATTGATTGGAAGGATTGTAAGTGTTCATGAAGGCGAGCTACATGAATAATCAACGTCAACGGTCTGAGTCATTTGTTGAGAAAATCTAAGCACCTATGTCTCTACCCTGAATGCATAAAATCGATTTTAGTAATAAGTAAATCCAAATGTCCCGTTTTCTGTGTAAATTATTTCTCTCTCTCTCTCTCTCTCTCTCTCTCTCTCTCTCTCTCTTATTCTCTCCCATTCTGTGTGTGTGTATGTGTGTGTGTGATTGTTTGTCTATGTATGCCTGCAAGTTCCACGGTCTCCATCTTTCTTGAGTTTCTTGTTAACTCCCTTCTTCAGATAAGTGTAGTACGGTCCCCATTTATTCCTGTTGTATCCTTCTTTATCTTTATCCACACGCGCAGATAAAGTTTATGTCTCTTTTTGAATTTCCATCTGAAATGACAGATATCTGAAGCAGGGTTCTCTCTCTCTCTCTTTCTCTCTCTGTCTCTCTCTCTCTCTCTCTCTCTCTCTCTCTGTTTTGCATCCCGTTTAACCTTTCTCACAATAAAAAAGAGCGAATTGTTTTCACTGTGTTTTCCTTTTTTCTCACAAAGTAATTTATTTTAATGACTGTTTTCCTTTGTCCTCAAAATAATGTAAAATCAACAACGTAATAGACATAGATAAAATGAAGGACTCTGAAAGAATGGAATCTACGTCGCTATTTAGACTGCATTGCCAGAACAGAACGATTTTCTGGATAAGTGAAAGAAATTGTCAGCCAACACGGAACTGGCACAGTTAGTCACTGCATTCTGATGAATGTTTGCAGGAGAATACTGATGAACATATGAACGTGTACGGGGTGCATTGACGATGATCTTAACATAATATCGTAACATAACTTAACATAATGTAACATTTTCTGCACATTGATATCTTTTGTTCTTTTCTCACAATAAAACAACAGATAGTTTTCACTGTATTTTCTTCATGTCTGACAAGAAAGTAAAAGCTTTCTCACTTCTGAGTTCTTATCTTTCTCACTAATATGTTTTACTGTGTTCTTACCATTTCTTTCTTTTTTTTTTCCTCGTTTCACAACATAGTAACAATGTTCTCATTGCTGTATTTTCCTCATTTCCCATAACTTCTTTTTCTTCTTCCATCCTTCCTCTATTGCCGTTGGCGTCGAGACGAGATACAATCTGCGATTCTTTGCTCTTCTGTTGGTCTCTTCTAGTGTTATCCCTCCTAGTGACTCTAGTATTCCCTTTATCCATCTCTTTCTCGGTCTTCCTCTTAATCTGGCGTTTTCGTAGCGTTTGTTTATGGATCTTTGAGTCATTGTTAGTTCTTTTTGTCTTGTTATGTTGCCGAACCAATTTATCTGTTGTTTCTTTATGTATTCGATGGCTGGTTCAATCTCGAGTTTCTTCCTTAGGTCGGTGTTTCTTACTCTGGCCCTTAAGCTGTTTCCTGTCATTCTTCTGACACATTTCATTTCGGTGGTCGTTATCTTTCTTATTGTTCTAGAGTCCAGCGTCCAATTCTGGCACTGATAGCACAGAGTTGATAGAAAAATTGATTTGTATATTGTCCTTTTTGCTTCCGTAGTTATTGCTTTGTTTTTCAATAGTGTTGATACTTGGCCTATAACTTGGCATGCTTTGTTACACCTTATATCTATCTCTGTCTCTTGGTTATTATTTTTCTCATAACAAAGTAACAATTTTCTCATTGCTGTATTTTCCTTATTTCTCATAACAAATTAACAATATTCTCATTGCTGTATTTTCCTCATTTCTCATAACAAAGCAACAATTTTCTCATTGCTGTATTTTCCTCATTTCTCATAACAAAGTAACAATATTCTCATTGCTGTATTTTCCTCATTTCTCATAACAAAGTAACAAATTTCTCATTGCTGTATTTTCCTCATTTCTCATAACAAAGTAACAATTTTCTCATTTCTGTATTTTCCTCATTTCTCTCAACAAAGTACCAATTTTCTCATTGCTGTATTTTCCTCATTTCTCATAACAAAGTAACAATTTTCTCATTGCTGTATTTTCCTCATTTCTCATAACAAAGTAACAATTTTCTCATTGCTGTATTTTCCTCATTTCTCATAACAAAGTAACAATTTTCTCATTGCTGTATTTTCCTCATTTCTCATTACAAAGTAACAATTTTCTCATTGCTGTATTTTCCTCATTTCTCATTACAAAGTAACAATTTTCTCATTGCTGTATTTTCCTCATTTCTCATTACAAAGTAACAATTTTCTCATTGCTGTATTTTCCTCATATCTCATAACAAAGTAACAATTTTCTCATTGCTGTATTTTCCTCATTTCTCATAACAAAGTAACAATTTTCTCATTGCTGTATTATCATTACTGTTAGTGAACACAGATCGTCATGAAGAAATGAAAATCTATTAAAGAAACTAACAACAAGAAAAGTCCAGAAAAATTGTAAACAGCAAAACTTGAAAGAAAAAAAAAGTTGTTAACGAAAACAAAGAGCATGCAGTGTACTAAAATCATCAATACATTGCTGCAGGAGGTGGGTCGTGGTGAGCTCAAAACAGAAAACGTCGATGATAATTTTTAGAAAACAATATGTCCAGTGAAGAAAAGCCTGTTGTATTATTTCAAATTCGAGCAACTTGAGATGGGATTATTGGAGTTCAATTGTGTAAGCAGTGAGGAGTTAGTTCAGTCACATATTGTCAGCTATAAAAATAGAAACTAGTCGGTGAGTACGTGACACCCCAGGTTAAATGAGTAACTTGCACGCCTCCAGGAATGTTCATATTGGGAGGTGGCCTTTATGAACATCGATCTAGACTCTTAATCTTGGAGGCTCGAGACTGATGTGTCGTCGCAACCTCTTTGTCAGCCTTATCGTCATTTTTAAAAATAGAAAGTGTATTCTACCATGGGAATTTGGAATTAGAAACTGTATGTAAATCGACCATGGTTACTGCCACAGATACATCTTGTATACGAAGCTGAACAATTTTTAAGTTGTTGAACCTCACCATCATCATCATCATTGAATGCCGTTTCTGCATCGAAGGTTGGCTACCATGGAAATCTATACCGTCCTGTCTCTTGCATTAATAGTGTAGGTTGTCGTAGGCTGACTTGTCCATCTTTTGATGTTACTCGTCCATGTTAGTCTTGGTCTGCCTCTGTCTCTTTTATCTTGTCTTTTCCCTTCAAATATTATATTTAGTAGGCTGTTGTGTCTTTTAACGTGTCCAAAAAATCTCATTTGTCTTGTTTGAATTGTATTTATAAGTTCTCTTTTAATTTTTAGTTGATTTAATACTTCATTGTTTGTTTTCATATCTTTTCATCCAATTCTGCCTTATATCCTATTAATCCACATTTCAAAGGTTTCAGTTATCTGTGCTGATTTCTTGTCTAATGTCCATCTTTCTGCACCATACAGGAATGTTGAGAAGATATGACATTTTGCTAATGTTAGTTTGAGCTTTCAAACAACTTGGTATCATTATTTGAGCAAATATCACCATAACAGAAAACAATATAGAAATGGTAGTTGTAAATTCACAAATGGAATCTGTGATGCGAGAATAATTAAAATAAGCCGATAAAATGGCGGGGAACTAATATAACAATTAATTTTTTTTTAAAAAGAGAATATGGTGTTAGTGACCCGTCACACTAAGTGGCGTATGGAGAATATGGTGTTAGTGACCCGTTACACTAAGTGGCGTATGGAGAATATGGTGTTAGTGACCCGTCACACTAAGTGGCGTATGGAGAATATGGTGTTAGTGACCCGTCACACTAAGTGGCGTATGGAGAATATGGTGTTAGTGACCCGTCACACTAAGTGGCGTATGGAGAATATGGTGTTAGTGACCCGTCACACTAAGTGGCGTATAGAGAATATGGTGTTAGTGACCCGTCACACTAAGTGGCGTATGGAGAATATGGTGTTAGTGACCCGTCACACTAAGTGGCGTATGGAGAATATGGTGTTAGTGACCCGTCACACTAAGTGGCGTATAGAGAATATGGTGTTAGTGACACGTCACGCGAAGTGGCGTATAGAGAATATGGTGTTAGTGACACGTCACGCGAAGTGGCGTATAGAGAATATGGTGTTAGTGACACGTCACGCGAAGTGGCGTATAGAGAATATGGTGTTAGTGACACGTCACGCGAAGTGGCGTATAGAGAATATGGTGTTAGTGACCCGTCACACTAAGTGGCGTATAGAGAATATGGTGTTAGTGACACGTCACACTAAGTGGCGTATAGAGAATATGGTGTTAGTGACACGTCACACTAAGTGGCGTATAGAGAATATGGTGTTAGTGACACGTCACGCGAAGTGGCGTATAGAGAATATGGTGTTAGTGGCCCGTCACACCAAGTGGCGTATAGACAATATGGTGTTAGTGACACGTCACGCGAAGTGGCGTATAGGGAATATGGTGTTAGTGACCCGTCACACTAAGTGGCGTATAGAGAATATGGTGTTAGTGACACGTCACGCGAAGTGGCGTATAGGGAATATGGTGTTAGTGGCCCGTCACACCAAGTGGCGTATAGAGAATATGGTGTTAATGACCCGTCACACTAAGTGGCGTATAGAGAATATGGTGTTAGTGACCCGTCACACTAAGTGGCGTATAGAGAATATGGTGTAAGTGGCCCGTCACACCAAGTGGCGTATAGAGAATATGGTGTTAGTGACACGTCACGCGAAGTGGCGTATAGAGAATATGGTGTTAGTGACACGTCACGCGAAGTGGCGTATAGAGAATATGGTGTTAGTGACACGTCACGCGAAGTGGCGTATAGAGAATATGGTGTTAGTGACACGTCACGCGAAGTGGCGTATAGAGAATATGGTGTTAGTGACACGTCACACGAAGTGGCGTATAGAGAATATGGTGTTAGTGACCCGTCACACTAAGTGGCGTATAGAGAATATGGTGTTAGTGACACGTCACACTAAGTGGCGTATAGAGAATATGGTGTTAGTGACACGTCACACTAAGTGGCGTATAGAGAATATGGTGTTAGTGGCCCGTCACACTAAGTGGCGTATGGAGAATATGGTGTTAGTGACCCGTCACACTAAGTGGCGTATAGAGAATATGGTGTTAGTTGCCCGTTACACTAAGTGGCGTATAGTGAATATGGTGTTAGTGACACGTCACGCGAAGTGGCGTATAGAGAATATGGTGTTAGTGACACGTCACGCGAAGTGGCGTATAGAGAATATGGTGTTAGTGACACGTCACGCGAAGTGGCGTATAGAGAATATGGTGTTAGTGACACGTCACGCGAAGTGGCGTATAGAGAATATGGTGTTAGTGACACGTCACGCGAAGTGGCGTATAGAGAATATGGTGTTAGTGACCCGTCACACTAAGTGGCGTATAGAGAATATGGTGTTAGTGACACGTCACACTAAGTGGCGTATAGAGAATATGGTGTTAGTGACACGTCACACTAAGTGGCGTATAGAGAATATGGTGTTAGTGGCCCGTCACACTAAGTGGCGTATGGAGAATATGGTGTTAGTGACCCGTCACACTAAGTGGCGTATAGAGAATATGGTGTTAGTGACACGTCACGCGAAGTGGCGTATAGAGAATATGGTGTTAGTGGCCCGTCACACCAAGTGGCGTATAGACAATATGGTGTTAGTGACACGTCACGCGAAGTGGCGTATAGGGAATATGGTGTTAGTGACCCGTCACACTAAGTGGCGTATAGAGAATATGGTGTTAGTGACACGTCACGCGAAGTGGCGTATAGGGAATATGGTGTTAGTGGCCCGTCACACCAAGTGGCGTATAGAGAATATGGTGTTAATGACCCGTCACACTAAGTGGCGTATAGAGAATATGGTGTTAGTGACCCGTCACACTAAGTGGCGTATAGAGAATATGGTGTTAGTGGCCCGTCACACCAAGTGGCGTATAGAGAATATGGTGTTAATGACCCGCCCCACCAAGTGGCGTATAGAGATTATGGTGTTAGTGACCCGTCACGCGAAATGGCGTATAGAGAAAATGGTGTTAGTGACCCGTCACACTGTGTGGCGTATAGAGAATATGTTGTTAGTGACCATAATTATTGCAGACCTCCGGCGCATGATGTTTTGGGTAATATGGTCGGTATTACGCCCGTGCCTCTTTACTTTCCCAGAAAATATTCGGCACCCATTTAAGGCTGGGTGAACCCGGAAACTGTCCATCAGGATCGCCCCGATCTCTTGTCCTTTGTAGTCCAGTTCACTAACCACTGAGCTATCGCGACTCCAAAATTCACTAGCTCTATCTATCTATCTATCTATCTATCTATCTATCTATCTATCTATCTATCTATCTATCTATCTATCTATCTATCTATCTATCTATCTATCTATCTATCTATCTATCTATCTATCTATCTATCTATCTATCTATCTATCTATCTATCTATCTATCTATCTATCTATCTATCTATCTATCTATCTATCTATCTATCTAATCTGCCTACCTGTCTGTCTATCTGTCTGTCTGTCTTATCTACCTGCATGTCTGTCTGTCTGACTGGCTGTTTCCCTGTCTGTCTGACTGGCTGTTTCCCTGCCTGTCACCATGTCTATCTACCTGTATGTCTGTCTCTCTGACTGGCTGTTTCCCTGCCTGTCACCATGCCTATCTACCTGTATGTCTGTCTCTCTGACTGGCTGTTTCCCTGCCTGTCTGCCCGTCCGTCCATCCGTCCATTCATTTGTCTGCTTATCTATCAAGCAGAAGCCGTGAAGTGATGCATACAATGTGAACTACTCATGCCTGACGTTATCAAGTGTCAGAAATTGTACAGCAGTCATTTTCTTCTAATACATCTTCATCTTCGTCTTCATTTTTTTCCTCTACATCTTCTTCATTTTTTCTTCGTCTACATCTTCTAAATATTCTTCTTCATTTTTAAAAATGTTTTCTACATCTTCTTCCTCTTTTTTTTTCTTCTTCTATATCGTCTTCACTTATTTTCTTCTTGATTTTTTCTTCTGCATCTTCTGCTTGATTCTTTTCTTCTTCTACACTACTTTAATTTCTTTCTTTTTCTACATCTCTTCTTAATTGTTATAATCTTATACATCTTCTTTCTGAATTTCTTTCATTTTCTACATCTTCTTTTTCTATTTTTTTCCTTCTGCATTTCAACTGCCTGGGGAGGATGCATCTTAAACAATCACTTTCCAAGCTTGGTAGCCACAGTAGTTTGTTTTCATCTCAGAGTGACATTTTAGTTCTAATCGTTGAAACATTGCAGCATTTATAGATGAAGAAGTCCTGAGCTTAGCACATTCCTCTCATTCTTAAATGAATATTTATGGGAGTGGTTTAATTGATGATACAGGCCATTTAAATGTAACATTTCTAGCTAAAATGTAAAATGGATGTAAAATGACAGGAGGGACAGAGTAAGAAACACCGACCTGAGGAAGAAACTCGAAATTGAACCAGCCATCGAATACATAAAGAAACAACAGATAAATTGGTTCGGCCACATAACAAGACAAAAAGAACTAACAATGACTCAAAGAGCCATAAACAAACGCTACGAAAACGCCAGATTAAGAGGAAGACCGAGAAAGAGATGGATAAAGGGAATACTAGAGTCACTAGGAGGGATAACATCAGAAGACGCCAACAGAAGAGCAAAGAATCGCAGATTGTTTCTCCCCTCGATGCCAACGGCAGCAGAGGAAGGATAGAAGAAGAAGTATAAGAAGAATACGAGTGATTAATATTGGTCGTAAAAAAAAGGGGGATAAAAGATTGGCAAATGTGAGTGTTTTGAGCGTGAAATATTCATATTTTAGCTGCAAATGTTTTTGTTTAATTTAAGGATACGTATTTTTTCTAATGACTTTGAATGTATATAAACAAAGCTTGTTATTTTCTAAATAGACCACTGAGCTATCGCGGCTCCCTAAATGAAAGTAAAGGTCTATTGTAAATGAAAGTAAAGGTCTATTGTAAATGAAAGTAAAGGTCTATTGTACATGAAAGTACATGTCTATTGAACCAAACGTAGTTTCAATCTGTGCAATTCAATAATTGTCAGTATTTTCTAAATAAAGGGAGCCGCGATAGATCAGTGGTTAGTGAACTGGACTACAAAGGACAAGGGGTGGGGTTCGATCCCAACCGACGGCTTCCGGGTTCACACAGCCTTTAATGGGTACCGGATTTTTTTCTGGCAAAGCGAAGCGGCACGGGCGTAATACCGACCACATTACCCCAAAAATCATGTGCCGAAGGTCTGTAAAAATTTATGGTCACTAACACCATATTCCCTATACGCCACTTGGCGTGACGGGGGTACTTTTTTTTAAATTTTATTTTCTAAATAGCCGGCCAATGTAGATTCATCATCAGCGTCAATTCTCATCCCCGCGGATGTTGGTGCCACAACTCTCGATCTCAACAGTTATTTATCATTTCTGTTGTTGACCCTCTGCCAAGCCATGCTCTTAAGGTGTCTGGTATCTTTTCTCTTCGCCTCGCTCAATCTCCCCGTCCTTCAATTTTTCCAGTTGTTACTAAATAGTCCAGCTGTTTTCTTCTCATTCCGTGGCAAAAAAATGATGATTATTTCTTCCTAACATTAGACATTTGCTCCCTTTTTGCTCTGGCCGCTTTCAGAACGTTTTCATTACTCTTCTTAGCTGTCCATGGTATTCTCAACATTCTTCTATAAAACCACATTTCTACAGCCTCCAGTGATTTTCTTGTCTGTTGTCCTATTGTCCATGATTCACATCCATATGTTAAGACTGGCTCTACGTAACATTTAAGAACTCTTTTTCTTGTTTCTATTGTCAAAAATGGATTGCATAAAATCTTCCTCATTTTTTGGAAAGCTGCTTTTGCCCGAGCTATTCTGCATCTCACCTCTGTTGTACATCTACCATCTGAGGTTAACCTTGTTCCCAGATATTTAAATTCATTTCCCTGTTTTAATATTGTTCCACTTGTGTTTATTGTGCATTGCGGTGATGTCTTTTTCTTTGTTGCTAAGATTATTTCTGTCTTTTTGCTATTGAGGCTGAGTCCTGTATTTTTGCTTCCCTTCACTATAATGTCTAACTTTTCTTGTAACTGATTTTCACTCTTAACGATTAAGGCGGAGGTTATTTATATTATGACTTCAAATTGTTATTACAGGCATGTCCCTCGTGGATCTTAAAATAATCTCACTTTACATAATAAATAAATCTGGTGACAGCTCACAACCTTGTCTAGGTGTTTTATTTTCTCAAACATTCAGTGTTGAGTACACACCACAATTGTCTTTCTATTGTATCTTTTCGGCGAGCTAGGCATACATTTGCTAACAAGAATTAGTAATCAAAACTGATCTACAGATTTTTCAATCGGAAATCAATCAGTGATGACTCAGGTAGGCTGCATGTGAGCTGGTCTCGTACTAAGAGAGGATGAAAAAAATCAACACGAAAACTGTCCTGTTGTGAAGTCTTGGGAAAGAATGTGAAAGGTAGACATACGAAAAATGACTTAGTGAAGAACACTAGAAGCAAGGATGCAATGAGACCTTGCGTGGTGCATGGACAGACCAAGCAAAGTATAATGAATTTGTTTAACAACTCGCACACACGGCATGTCGGTTATTGACTTCGTGTTGTCAGTGTGCAGTCATGGACAGGGTTGTGAAGATAGCTTGGCTTGATACAGACATGTTGAGGTGTCAGATACACAATAAGATATTACGATAATCACGCAAGCTTCGCGTGTCAGCACAATAATGATACCGGAAACTGTCCACTGGAATCAAAGCTGAGGTTTTGTTTGTCAATGGCGCTCACAACAAACATGGTTTCAAGTTTCATTAAAGGTAAAAGGTTTACAGGAAACCTCGTAGCATGTAACTGTAATGTCGTAGAGCTAGAGGTTAAACTTCACATTCGAAGAGTGTCCTTTCTGGTGGTTAATACCTTCCTCAGCTCATTAATCAATGTATTTGTTCATACATTTGATACCCTGAAACGTTGGCTGCACATGAGCACCATTTTAATTTGCCTTTTGCTTTGTTAGTGCCTGTGGAAGCCTTCGAAGACGTCGTAGGCAAAGACTGCCGCATTGAGCCATGTCTCTTTGTTATATCTATAACCTCCGAGTGTGGGTGGGAATGCGCGTTTCTGTTCAAGGTGACAGACGAGAGGAGACATGTGCTGCTGCTATAGATCTGGAGGATGCATACAACAGGGTACCATTTGAATATCTCATGCATATGCTCCTCAAACTGACGGTGCACCCCTTCCTCATTAGATGGATCGCCGCGGCACTGTTTCAGAGAAAGGTGATACTCAGATGTGGAAGTTGGTCTTCCGAGCCAACATCCATTTGTCCAGGGCTGCCACAAGGCTCACCATTGTCACTAGTTCTATTTAACGTGTACACAATAACGATCACGGAACAACAGCTGGATGGGAGGGGAAGAACTATGACTTTTGCTGATGATATTCTGGTATATCGACAGGGAAGAGACAGACGGGGAATCGCCTCCACAATGCAAGACGAACTCGATCGCATTTCTTCCTGGTGTGGGGTTTCAGGTGCCTTGGTTAATCCTAATAAAGCATCAGTTTCATGGTTCTCCCTTAACAATCATATCGTTAATGCGACCACACCGGTAGTACGAATGGGAGCTGATGAGGTGATCAGGGACACGTTGATGACATACCTCGGAGTTAAGTTTGATCGCAGTCTGTGTTTTCGGGACCACGTCGACCATGTGATAACAAAATCCCGCAAAGGATTAGTAGCCGTCTTGAAGGTCGTGACAGCTGCCAACATCGAGCAGAGGCTACTTACTTTTCTGTTCCAGGGATTAGTCCTCGCACCAATCGAGTATGCCCTGACAATTCTTAATGTCAGTACGACTCAAATTGATAGGCTGGAGAAAATACAAAATGAAGCCATGCGCATTATCATGGGATGTACGAGGGACACTCCCTGTGTAGCAATGAGGTATCTTCTTGACTTTCCAACCATGGATGACAGAATCAAGATCTGGAGAGCACGAGCATACCTGAAGATTAGTACAGATACAGAGCATCCATTGCACCATGTGCTCAACACAGAGAAAGAAGGTGCCAGGCTAAAAAGAGGCAAATCATGGGTGAGCCGAGCAGAAGATGTCATCAAACAGGTCTGTGGGCTTACCAATATCAGCGTTGGTGAGGAGTGGATACCGGTGCCTACGTCATTCAATGGGACTTTCTCGTGTATTGTCACACTCGACAGGAAAAGTAGGGAACAGAACCCGGTCGTGGTTAATGCTGAGGTCAACGGTCTCATCTGCGATAACACCGATGAGAAAGATGCAGTCATCTATACAGACGGATCTGTAAGACGACACGAAAGAAGTGCATGGGCATTTACAGCACGCTCGGCAGGCAGAATAGTCAAGGAAGACAGTGGTGCATACGCCATGACCACGAGCCGTGTAAGAAGACTTATCAACCAACATAGAACTGGAGTCGTCAGTCGCTGGACACTGAGGGAATTGATGAGGAGAGGATCTGAGCACCTATGAACATGTTCGGAGTGCAATGATGATGACCCGCAAATAACTCAATAACTCAATAACAATTTGTTAGTGCCTGTTGTGGTAGGTTCACCTGTCCATCTTTTATGTTATCAGTCCACTTTAGCCATGGTCTGCCTTGACCTCGTCTACCTTGTACTTTTCATTTCAAGGTGGCTTTCGGTAAGGTATTGTGTCCTTTCACATGTGCCTAAAATTGTACTTGTCTTGTTCTATCTGTGTTAAGTTGTGGTTTATTTTATTTTATTTTCAGTTGATTAAGATTTTCACAATTGATCTTCCTTTCCTCCCACGCAATTCTCCACATTGACCTACAGGTTAACATATCAAAAGCTTCGATTTTCTTTTCTGTTTTCTTATAATCAATGTAGCAATTCAGTTTTTTGTTTTGTTTTTTTTACCGACACGAATACACCAAAAAATACCAGCCTAGGATTAAACCCATTTTAGTTTTAAACCAGCGAGCTAACGTGACATATGCTGCCTAAAAAACGTATACTAATTTAACACAATAAAAACATGCATGTTTAGCATGTATGGAAAGTTGAAGTATTCTTTCTGTTTGATAACATCGCACATCAAAGCTCGAAGTTCCGTTTCTGCTAACATTGACACTGTCATTTAGAATAGCCTGGAAGAAATGGACATTTGACGGAGAAAAATGTGTTCCGTAATATAATCAAGTAAATATGTATATCTCTTGTATCCATGCTTGTTTGCGCTCGCCCGATGACTAAAGGCGTACACCTCTTCGTCATCCACCCATAAAAGGACGTTAAGTTGGTGTGTTTGCGTTGTTTTGTGGATTTCAGTTTAATTGTGATATTGGCGCATTTCGGCCCAGCACATCCGACTTCAGCACGTATTTCTGTTATATTCTTGCCCTTCGAACCCTTCATTGAGGCATAGACCATCAACAAGAGCTGGTCAATACTTTCTGTCTTTTCTCTCTTTGAACCCTTCATTGAGGCATAGACCATCAACAAGAGCTCGTCAATACTTTCTGTCTTTTCTCTCTTTGAACCCTTCATTGAGGCATAGACCATCAACAAGAGCTCGTCAATACTTTCTGTCTTTTCTCTCTTTGAACCCTTCATTGAGGCATAGACCATCAACAAGAGATCGTCAATACTTTCTGTCTTTTCTCTCTTTGAACCCTTCATTGAGGCATAGACCATCAACAAGAGATCGTCAATACTTTCTGTCTTTTCTCTCTTTGAACCCTTCATTGAGGCATAGACCATCAACAGGAGCTCGTCAATACTTTCTGTCTTTTCTCTCTTTGAACCCTTCATTGAGGCATAGACCATCAACAGGAGCTCGTCAATACTTTCTGTCTTTTCTCTCTTTGAACCCTTCATTGAGGCATAGACCATCAACAAGAGATCGTCAATAGTTTCTGTCTTTTCTCTCTTTGAACCCTTCATTGAGGCATAGACCATCAACAAGAGATCGTCAATAGTTTCTGTCTTTTCTCTCTTTGAACCCTTCATTGAGGCATAAACCATCAACAAGAGCTCGTCAATACTTTCTGTCTTTTCTCTCTTTGAACCCTTCATTGAGGCATAGACCATCAACAAGAGATCGTCAATAGTTTCTGTCTTTTCTCTCTTTGAACCCTTCATTGAGGCATAGACCATCAACAAGAGATCGTCAATAGTTTCTGTCTTTTCTCTCTTTGAACCCTTCATTGAGGCATAAACCATCAACAAGAGCTCGTCAATACTTTCTGTCTTTTCTCTCTTTGAACCCTTCATTGAGGCATAGACCATCAACAAGAGATCGTCAATAGTTTCTGTCTTTTCTCTCTTTGAACCCTTCATTGAGGCATAGACCATCAACAAGAGCTCGTCAATACTTTCTGTCTTTTCTCTCTTTGAACCCTTCATTGAGGCATAGACCATCAACAGGAGCTCGTCAATACTTTCTGTCTTTTCTCTCTTTGAACCCTTCATTGAGGCATAGACCATCAACAGGAGCTCGTCAATAGTTTCTGTCTTTTCTCTCTTTGAACCCTTCATTGAGGCATAGACCATCAACAGGAGCTCGTCAATACTTTCTGTCTTTTCTCTCTTTGAACCCTTCATTGAGGCATAGACCATCAACAGGAGCTCGTCAATACTTTCTGTCTTTTCTCTCTTTGAACCCTTCATTGAGGCATAGACCATCAACAGGAGCTCGTCAATACTTTCTGTCTTTTCTCTCTTTGAACCCTTCATTGAGGCATAGACCATCAACAAGAGCTCGTCAATACTTTCTGTCTTTTCTCTCTTTGAACCCTTCATTGGGGCATAGACCATCAACAGGAGCTCGTCAATACTTTCTGTCTTTTCTCTCTTTGAACCCTTCATTGAGGCATAAACCATCAACAAGAGCTCGTCAATACTTTCTGTCTTTTCTCTCTTTGAACCCTTCATTGAGGCATAGACCATCAACAGGAGCTCGTCAATACTTTCTGTCTTTTCTCTCTTTGAACCCTTCATTGAGGCATAGACCATCAACAAGAGCTCGTCAATACTTTCTGTCTTTTCTCTCTTTGAACCCTTCATTGAGGCATAGACCATCAACAAGAGCTCGTCAATACTTTCTGTCTTTTCTCTCTTTGAACCCTTCATTGAGGCATAGACCATCAACAAGAGCTCGTCAATACTTTCTGTCTTTTCTCTCTTTGAACCCTTCATTAGGGCATAGACCATCAACAAGAGCTCGTCAATACTTTCTGTCTTTTCTCTCTTTGAACCCTTCATTGAGGCATAGACCATCAACAAGAGATCGTCAATACTTTCTGTCTTTTCTCTCTTTGAACCCTTCATTGAGGCATAGACCATCAACAAGAGCTCGTCAATACTTTCTGTCTTTTCTCTCTTTGAACCCTTCATTGGGGCATAGACCATCAACAAGAGCTCGTCAATACTTTCTGTCTTTTCTCTCTTTGAACCCTTCATTGAGGCATAGACCATCAACAAGAGCTCGTCAATACTTTCTGTCTTTTCTCTCTTTGAACCCTTCATTGAGGCATAGACCATCAACAAGAGCTCGTCAATACTTTCTGTCTTTTCTCTCTTTGAACCCTTCATTGAGGCATAGACCATCAACAGTAGCTCGTCAATACTTTCTGTCTTTTCTCTCTTCGAACCCTTCATTGAGGCATAGACCATCAACAAGAGCTCGTCAATACTTTCTGTCTTTTCTCTCTTTGAACCCTTCATTGAGGCATAGACCATCAACAAGAGCTCGTCAATACTTTCTCTTTTTTCTCTCTTTGAACCCTTCATTGGGGCATAGACCATCAACAAGAGCTCGTCAATACTTTCTGTCTTTTCTCTCTTTGAACCCTTCATTGGGGCATAGACCATCAACAAGAGCTCGTCAATACTTTCTGTCTTTTCTCTCTTCGAACCCTTCATTGAGGCATAGACCATCAACAGGAGCTCGTCAATACTTTCTGTCTTTTCTCTCTTAGAACCCTTCATTGGGGCATAGACCATCAACAGGAGCTCGTCAATACTTTCTGTCTTTTCTCTCTTTGAACCCTTCATTGGGCATAGACCATCAACAAGAGCTCGTCAATACTTTCTGTCTTTTCTCTCTTTGAACCCTTCATTGGGGCATAGACCATCAACAGGAGCTCGTCAATACTTTCTGTCTTTTCTCTCTTTGAACCCTTCATTGGGGCATAGACCATCAACAGGAGCTCGTCAATACTTTCTGTCTTTTCTCTCTTTGAACCCTTCATTGGGGCATAGACCATCAACAGGAGCTCGTCAATACTTTCTGTCTTTTCTCTCTTTGAACCCTTCATTGAGGCATAGACCATCAACAGGAGCTCGTCAATACTTTCTCTTTTTTCTCTCTTTGAACCCTTCATTGAGGCATAAACCATCAACAAGAGCTCGTCAATACTTTCTGTCTTTTCTCTCTTTGAACCCTTCATTGAGGCATAGACCATCAACAGGAGCTCGTCAATACTTTCTGTCTTTTCTCTCTTTGAACCCTTCATTGAGGCATAGACCATCAACAAGAGCTCGTCAATACTTTCTGTCTTTTCTCTCTTTGAACCCTTCATTGAGGCATAGACCATCAACAAGAGATCGTCAATAGTTTCTGTCTTTTCTCTCTTTGAACCCTTCATTGAGGCATAGACCATCAACAAGAGCTCGTCAATACTTTCTGTCTTTTCTCTCTTTGAACCCTTCATTGAGGCATAGACCATCAACAAGAGCTCGTCAATACTTTCTGTCTTTTCTCTCTTTGAACCCTTCATTGAGGCATAGACCATCAACAAGAGATCGTCAATAGTTTCTGTCTTTTCTCTCTTTGAACCCTTCATGGAGGCATAGACCATCAACAAGAGATCGTCAATACTTTCTGTCTTTTCTCTCTTTGAACCCTTCATTGGGGCATAGACCATCAACAAGAGCTGGTCAATACTTTCTGTCTTTTCTCTCTTTGAACCCTTCATTGAGGCATAGACCATCAACAAGAGCTCGTCAATACTTTCTGTCTTTTCTCTCTTTGAACCCTTCATTGAGGCATAGACCATCAACAAGAGCTCGTCAATACTTTCTGTCTTTTCTCTCTTTGAACCCTTCATTGAGGCATAAACCATCAACAAGAGCTCGTCAATACTTTCTGTCTTTTCTCTCTTTGAACCCTTCATTGAGGCATAGACCATCAACAAGAGCTCGTCAATACTTTCTGTCTTTTCTCTCTTTGAACCCTTCATTGAGGCATAAACCATCAACAAGAGCTCGTCAAAACTTTCTGTCTTTTCTCTCTTTGAACCCTTCATTGGGGCATAGACCATCAACAGGAGCTCGTCAATACTTTCTGTCTTTTCTCTCTTTGAACCCTTCATTGAGGCATAGACCATCAACAAGAGCTCGTCAATACTTTCTGTCTTTTCTCTCTTTGAACCCTTCATTAGGGCATAGACCATCAACAAGAGATCGTCAATACTTTCTGTCTTTTCTCTCTTTGAACCCTTCATTGAGGCATAGACCATCAACAAGAGCTGGTCAATACTTTCTGTCTTTTCTCTCTTTGAACCCTTCATTGAGGCATAGACCATCAACAAGAGATCGTCAATAGTTTCTGTCTTTTCTCTCCTTGAACCCTTCATTGAGGCATAGACCATCAACAAGAGCTCGTCAATACTTTCTGTCTTTTCTCTCTTTGAACCCTTCATTGGGGCATAGACTATCAACAAGAGCTCGTCAATACTTTCTGTCTTTTCTCTCTTTGAACCCTTCATTGAGGCATAAACCATCAACAAGAGCTCGTCAATACTTTCTGTCTTTTCTCTCTTTGAACCCTTCATTGGGGCATAGACCATCAACAGGAGCTCGTCAATACTTTCTGTCTTTTCTCTCTTTGAACCCTTCATTGGGGCATAGACCATCAACAAGAGCTCGTCAATACTTTCTGTCTTTTCTCTCTTTGAACCCTTCATTGAGGCATAGACCATCAACAAGAGCTCGTCAATACTTTCTGTCTTTTCTCTCTTTGAACCCTTCATTAGGGCATAGACCATCAACAGGAGCTCGTCAATACTTTCTGTCTTTTCTCTCTTTGAACCCTTCATTGGGGCATAGACCATCAACAGTAGCTCGTCAATACTTTCTGTCTTTTCTCTCTTTGAACCCTTCATTGAGGCATAGACCATCAACAGTAGCTCGTCAATACTTTCTCTATTTTCTCTCTTTGAACCCTTCATTAGGGCATAGACCATCAACAGTAGCTCGTCGATACTTTCTCTATTTTCTCTCTTTGAACCCTTCATTAGGGCATAGACCATCAACAGTAGCTCGTCGATACTTTCTCTATTTTCTCTCGTTGAACCCTTCATTAGGGCATAGACCATCAACAGTAGCTCGTCGATACTTTCTCTATTTTCTCTCTTTGAACCCTTCATTAGGGCATAGACCATCAACAAGAGCTCGTCGATACTTTCTCTATTTTCTCTCTTTGAACCCTTCATTAGGGCATAGACCATCAACAGTAGCTCGTCGTTACTTTCTCTATTTTCTCTCTTTGAACCCTTCATTGAGGCATAGACCATCAACAGTAGCTCGTCGTTACTTTCTCTATTTTCTCTCTTTGAACCCTTCATTGAGGCATAGACCATCAACAAGAGCTCGTCAATACTTTCTGTCTTTTCTCTCTTTGAACCCTTCATTGAGGCATAGACCATCAACAAGAGATCGTCAATAGTTTCTGTCTTTTCTCTCTTTGAACCCTTCATTGAGGCATAGACCATCAACAAGAGCTCGTCAATACTTTCTGTCTTTTCTCTCTTTGAACCCTTCATTGGGGCATAGACCATCAACAAGAGATCGTCAATAGTTTCTGTCTTTTCTCTCTTTGAACCCTTCATTGGGGCATAGACTATCAACAAGAGCTCGTCAATACTTTCTGTCTTTTCTCTCTTTGAACCCTTCATTGGGGCATAGACTATCAACAAGAGCTCGTCAATACTTTCTGTCTTTTCTCTCTTTGAACCCTTCATTGGGGCATAGACTATCAACAAGAGCTCGTCAATACTTTCTGTCTTTTCTCTCTTTGAACCCTTCATTGGGGCATAGACTATCAACAAGAGCTCGTCAATACTTTCTGTCTTTTCTCTCTTTGAACCCTTCATTGGGGCATAGACTATCAACAAGAGCTCGTCAATACTTTCTGTCTTTTCTCTCTTTGAACCCTTCATTGAGGCATAGACCATCAACAGTAGCTCGTCGATACTTTCTCTATTTTCTCTCTTTGAACCCTTCATTGAGGCATAGACCATCAACAAGAGCTCGTCGATACTTTCTGTCTTTTCTCTCTTTGAACCCTTCATTGGGGCATAGACTATCAACAAGAGCTCATCAATACTTTCTGTCTTTTCTCTCTTTGAACCCTTCATTGGGGCATAGACTATCAACAAGAGCTCGTCAATACTTTCTGTCTTTTCTCTCTTTGAACCCTTCATTGAGGCATAGACCATCAACAGTAGCTCGTCGATACTTTCTCTATTTTCTCTCTTTGAACCCTTCATTGAGGCATAGACCATCAACAAGAGCTCGTCGATACTTTCCCACTTTTCCTGTCTGCTCTGTTCTTGCCCATGTGTAAATGATGCGGTAAGGTCTTCGACGATGCTAAGGAGTGCATCAAAGCTGAAGTCATGTTCGCATGGGTGCGGAAGGCTAATTGATACTGAGGAATGTGGTTAGTAAGGTATTTGAGTACAGTAGAGTTGTGCAATAATGGTGATCATTGACTAAATAAAAGTAATGTATAAGCTCTTCCTGACATCAACTGCCTGGTCTAGTTTCTTTTTCCTGAGCTCTTATTGGTGATTTAGTATCTCCTTTATGGAGAGAGCTGCGATAGCTTAGTGGTTAGTGAACTGGACTAATAAGGGCAAGAGATCAGGTGCGATCCTGATCGATGGCTTCCATGTTCACCCAGCCTTAAATTGGTACCGGATTTTTTTCTGGGAAAGTAAACCTTCATATAAGGTATGCTGATGATACAGTCTTAATGGCTAAGAGTGAAAATGAGTTACAAGAAATTTTAGACATTATAGTGAAAGAAAGCAAAAATAAATGATTCAGCATTAATAGTTAAAAGATAGAAGTAATGGTAACAAGAAAGAAAAAGTCATCACCGTAGTGCACAATATACACAAGTGGAATAAAATTAAAACAGGTAAATGAATGTAACTATCTGGAAAAGACAAAGGTAATGGCAACAACAAAGAAAAAGACATCACCTCAGTGCAAAATAAACACAAGTGGAACAATATTAAAACAGGTAAATGAATTTAAATATTTGGGAACTTTGTTAACCTCAGACGGAAGACGGAGTTCTATGTGGAGATTTATCTGGATTGCATAGTATCTTCCTCATTCTTTGGAAAGCTGCTTTTGCCTGAGCCATTCTGCATCTCATCTCTTTCGTACATCTTCCGTCAGAGTGGACAAGCCTCGGGTGTGCATGTCCCAACGAATGACTGAAGACAGAGAGAAATCCGGAAACAATTACGAAGTATGTCAGTCCCAACGTTCCCCTGGGTGATGGGATGAGAGGAAGAACCAGATACAAATGTAACCTATCATCATCATCATCATCATGTGCCATACCGGTTGGCGTAGGTGGTCATGTCCCTCCACAATCTTCTATCTACAGTGCATCGTATCAGTTCTGTTGTTGACTGTTTTCCATGCCATGACACCAAGCTATCCATTATTTTCTCTCTTTGTCGCCCACAATCTCTCTTTCCTTTTATTTTGCCAGTTGTAACCAAGTATTCCAACTTTCCTCTTCTCATGATGTGCCCGAAAAATGTTGATTGCTTCTTTCTGATGTTTTTTAAGAGCTCCCTTTTTGTGTTGGCCTCTTTGAGAACTTCCCCATTGGTCTTTTTAGCTGTCCAGGGAACTTTCAACATTCTTCTGAGAAATCCCATCTCTGTGGCCTCCAATCGTCTTTTCATTTGTTTGTCCACTGTCCATGATTCGCTTCCATTGGTCAGAATTGGTTCTATATACCACCGATGAACTCTCTTTCTCATTTTTATTGACATAGATTTGTTGCATACGATATTTTTAACCTTCTGAAATGCTATTTTGGCCTGAGCTATTCTGCTTTTTATTTCTGTGGTGCATCTCCCATTTGATGTTATTATTGTGCCCAAGTATTTGAAACGTTGCACTTGTTTCAGGTATGTAACCTATAATGATATCAAATAGTTTGTCAAATACAAATGTAACCTATAATGATATCAAATAGTATGTCAGATACAAATGTAACATAAAATGATATAAAATAGTTTGTCAGATACAAATGTAACCTATCATGATATCAAATAGTCTGTCAGATACAAATGTAACCTATCATGATATTAAATAGTATGTCAGATACAAATGTAACCTATAATGATATCAAATAGTTTGTCAGATACAAATGTAACCTATAATGATATCAAATAGTCTGTCAGATACAAATGTAACCTATAATTATATCAAATAGTTTGTCAGATACAAATGTAACCTATAATGATATTAAATAGTCTGTCAGATACAAATGTAACCTATAATGACATCAAACAGTCTGTCAGATACAAATGTAGAATACCAGGATTGAATGAAAAAAATGATATCTTATAATTTCTTCAACACCCTAAGGAGTGGAGCCTATGATGAATGACTAGTGTATGCACAATGATTGCTGACAATCTGCTACAATCATACTCAAGATAGAATGAATAGTGAAGGCTCTTGTGGACTTTATCATTGCCACGTGTGAACAGATACCAGCCCTGAGCTGACCAATGATTCAAATCTAAAGTTGTTAATGCTCATGGTCTTCCCTAACAAACTCAATATTTTAATGTTTTTTTTTTTTTTTTTACATTTTTACCTGAAGCTATATTCAGTGTGGTGTGGTGGGCGTGATTTATCTGTCGTGCGGTGGATGCGCTTTATCTGGTGTGTGGTGGATGTGCTTTATCTGTTGTGTGGTGGATGTGCTTTATCTGTTGTGTGGTGGATGTGCTTTAACTGTTGTGTGGTGGATGTGCTTTAGCTGTTGTGTGGTGGATGTGCTTTAGCTGTTGTGTGGTGGATGTGCTTTATCTGTTGTGTGGTGGATGTGCTTTAGCTGTTGTGTGGTGGATGTGCTTTAGCTGTTGTGTGGTGGATGTGCTTTAGCTGTTGTGTGGTGGATGTGCTTTATCTGTTGTGTGGTGGATGTGCTTTATCTGTTGTGTGGTTGATGTGCTTTAGCTGTTGTGTGGTGGATGTGCTTTAGCTGTTGCGTGGTGGATGTGATTTAACTGTTGTGTGGTGGATGTGCTTTAACTGTTGTGTGGTGGATGTGCTTTGTCTGTTGTGTGGTAGATCTGCTGTAGCTGTTGTGAGGTGGATGCGCTTTAGCTGTTGTGTAGTGGACGTGCTTTATCTGTTATGTGGTGGTTGTGCTTTATCTGTTGTGTTGTGGATGTGCTTTATCTGTTGTGTGGTGGATGTGCTTTAGCTGTTGAGTAGTGAATGTGCTTTATGTATTGTGTGGTGGATGTGCTTTAGCTGTTGTGTGGTGGATTTCCTTTAGCTGTTGTGTGGTGGATTTCCTTTAGCTGTTGTGTGGTGGATGTGCTTTAGCTGGTGTATGGTGGATTTCCTTTAGCTGTTGTGTGGTGGATGTGCTTTAGCTGTTGTGTGGTGGATGTGCTTTAACTGTTGTTTGGTGGATGTGCTTTAGTTGTTGTGTGGTGGATGTGCTTTAACTGTTGTTTGATGGATGTGCTTTAGTTGTTGTGTGGTGGATGTGCTTTAACTGTTGTTTGGTGGATGTGCTTTAGCTGTTGTGTGGTGGATGTGCTTTAGCTGTTGTGTGGTGGATGTGCTTTAACTGTTGTTTGGTGGATGTTCTTTAGCTATTGTGTGGTGGATGTGCTTTAACTGATGTTTGGTGGATGTGCTTTAACTGTTGTGTGGTGGATGTGCTTTAACTGTTGTGTGGTGGATGTGCTTTAGCTGTTGTGTGGTGGATGTTCTTTATCTGTTGTGTGGTGGATGTGCTTTAACTGTTGTGTGGTGGATTTCCTTTAGCTGTTGTTTGGTGGATGTGCTTTAGCTGTTGTGTGGTGGATGTGCTTTAACTGTTGTGTGGTGGATGTGCTTTAGCTGTTGTGTGGTGGATGTGCTTTATCTGTTGTGTGGTGGATGTGCTTTAGCTGTTGTGTGGTGGATGTGCTTTAACTGTTGTGTGGTGGATGTGCTTTAACTGTTGTTTGGTTGATGTGCTTTAGCTATTGTGTGGTGGATGTGCTTTAACTGTTGTGTAGTGGATGTGCTTTATCTGTTGTGTGGTGGATGTGCTTTAGCTGTTGTGTGGTGGATGTGCTTTAACTGTTGTGTGGTGGATGTGCTTTAACTGTTGTGTGGTGGATGTGCTTTAACTGTTGTGTGGTGGATGTGCTTTAACTGTTGTGTGGTGGATGTGCTTTATCTGTTGTGTGGTGGATGTGCTTTAGCTGTTGTGTGGTGGATGTGCTTTAACTGTTGTGTGGTGGATGTGCTTTAACTGTTGTTTGGTTGATGTGCTTTAGCTGTTGTGTGGTGGATGTGCTTTATCTGTTGTGTAGTGGATGTGCTTTAGCTGTTGTGGGGTGGATGTGCTTTAACTGTTGTGTGGTGGATGTGCTTTAACTGTTGTGTGATGGATGTGCTTTGTCTGTTGTGTGGTGGATGTGCTTTAACTGTTGTGTGGTGGATGTGCTTTAACTGTTGTGTGGTGGATGTGCTTTAACTGTTGTGTGGTGGATGTGCTTTAGTTGTTGTGAAGTGGACGTGCTGGTGAACAAGCTGAGAGGGAGATTTGAGCACTATGACGTTGTACGTTGGGTAACAATGATGAAATTAACTTTTTGTAACTTTTCTCTCATTTTGGATTTCAGCAATCTTTCTTTTCCAAATAAATGGGCTTTTAAGACCTTTAAACTTTTTCGTTTGCAAATGAACAACTGATAGGAATCACTATATAATGAAAGCTGTGCAGATCTCTCCAGTCGGTGTGACACATAATGATGATGACAGTTTCTGATTGTCTGTTTCCAAAGTGGTGGTAACCAGCACAGCCGCACACTCGCTGTAGACGTTACGCGCTCCCTGTTGTCAGTTGTCCCATATGCAAGTGCCACAACCCTGGCGTGACTCGCTCTCTGCCCTGGACAGCCCTCGCAGCCCGCTCGACTCGTCTGCCTCGTCTCGTCGAATGAAGCGAGTTGAACAATTTAAAAATAGCTGAATAATATAAGCCAGGAATGAACGTTTTAAAAAAAGGCAAGAAAAGAAACGGTTAAGTTTCTTGTTTGAGCTTCAGTTTCTCGTGGATTGTTCATCATTCCCCTCTCGCTTGCAGCAGAAGCAGCAGCCGTATTGTGATGCATGTATTCTATTAGCTTTGTTCGTCTGCACGAGATGTTAGATTTTCACAATGACACGAGGGTAAAGCGAGAAAGGATTTCATTCTTGGCTTATTCTTAACAGTGTGAACCGTTCCGGCTTATCTGTCCACGCTGTTTCCAAGCTTTCAAGAGGTAATAGACTTAAGAAGATGTTTCTGAATTAGCCCTAAGCTTTTCCTTATGAAGGATACTGTTTCAGTTCTGTGGATATTATATTACATTTATATGAAGCTGTTAAAATAGTTTTCTGCTTATCGCTGCTGGAATGTGGATCTGTTAAAATAGTTCACAGTTTTAAATAGAATTGCATTTTTGGATTCTTCATGATGATAATATAGCTACTGCGATCGTGGGATGTAAAATTGATTAAATTCTTCGAAAATATTCAGGTTTCAGTTTTAGATTAGTGCTCATTATTACTTATTTATCTCTGTCTATTTTTTGTAGTAAGCAAAGAGAAATAAATACACCGTAACTATATTTAGGTCAACATTCAGAGAGACACCCGGTATGTCTCGTAATTTGTGACCTGCGCCGTGTGATTCTAGTGGCCGGTCGCCTAGTCAGTTATATATTATATTTATATATATATATATATATATATATATATATATATATATATATATATATATATATATATAATTCACATGAGATAAATTAGGTAAAAGTAAATTTACGTAGTACTTATATTTTTCGTGGGTTTATGACTGATTTGTCAAATTTTAATTTGTGTTATGTACTTTACTTTCAATTAAAGGCGTGTCAAATGCAGTGTGTTAATATGGGCAGTTGTATAACACGGTGAATCAATATCTGGTTAGGTATTTTGTACATACATATAACTGTTCTCATACCTGGTCGTGTGTAACTGTGTATTGGACTCTCTAAATCAACTGCAATCAGTTCGCGATGTTTTAAATGTAAATATGATTTGTCTAATCAGTTAGAAATGACTTCTGTTGTTGTTTCTAGGTGTATGTACTATTAGTACTAAAGTACTGTTTTGTATGGGCATTCCTTTTGTCAAAGTATGTCTTGCGTGTCAGTTTATTCCTGCCATAAGACTTATTTTAATATAAGCTGTACTTAATTTGTGTGAGTATTATGTTTAGTACTGTGTCTTTAACTCCGTCTGTGCTATGTTTAACTTGGCCGTGCTGTGTGTTTAACTAGTGTGTGCTGCGTGTTTAACTAGTCTGTGCTGCGTGTTTAACTAGTCTGTACCGTGTGTTTAACTAATCTGTGTTGTGTGTATAATATAACTAGTCTGTGCTTGTGTTTAACTAGTCTTTGTTGCGTGTTTAACTAGTTTGTGCTGCGTGTTTAACTAGTCTGTGTTTAACTAGTCTATATTCGTGTTTAATTAACTAGTCTGTGTTTAACTAGTCTATATTCGTGTTTAATTAACTATACTGTGTTTAACTAGTCTATATTCGTGTTTAATTAACTAGTCTGTGTTTAACTAGTCTATATTCGTGTTTAATTAACTAGTCTGTGCTGCGTGTTTAACTAGTCTGTGCTGCGTGTTTAACTAGTCTGTGCTGTTTGTTTAACTAGTCTGTGTTCGTGTTTAACTTGTCTGTGATATGTGTTTAACTAGTCTGTGCTGTGTGATTAGCTAGTCTGTGCTGTGTGTTTAACTAGTCTGTGCTGTGTGTTTAACTAGTCTGTGCTGTGTGTTTAACTAGTCTGTGCTGTGTGTTTAACTAGTCTGGGTTGTGCGTTTAACTAGTCTGTGCTGTGCGTTTAACTAGTCTGTGTTGTGCGTTTAACTAGTCTGAGCTGTGTGTTTAACTAGTCTGTGCTGTGTGTTTAAGTAATCTGTGCTGTGTGTTTAACTAGTCTGTGCTGTGTGTTAACTAGTCTGTGCTGTGTGTTAACTAGTCTGTGCTGTGTGTTTAACTAGTCTGTGCTGTGTGTTTAACTAGTCTGTGCTGCGTGTTTAACGAGTCTAGTCAGTGTTGTTGTGTGTTCCATTAGAGTAGATGCATTTATTATTTAAGTAATTACTTAGTCTGAGTAGTGCGCTTAATTAGTAAAAGTACCTTTGTTTAACTCTTAAGAACATTCAACTATGTGTTTGTTTTAATATAATATTAGTCAAAGTGATGTGTCACATGACATTGTGTGTTAGTCACTTGTGAGTACATAATTAGTTAATGTACAGTGTTTTTCTTTAGTTAGGGTGTCCTGTTGTATGTTAACTTGTCACAAGACTGCACTTCTATGCTAGGCACAAACGATATGTGTTTTCTTCAAACATTTGACATGAATTAATTCTATTAACTGACTTCTCTTTATTAATAGCACTTGAATCAAAGTACAATAAATCAAGTTGAAATTATTTAAGTATCAAAGTACTTGAAATATCTTAATGTGTAAACGGCTTCATGATTATCAAAGTATTAGAAATAGTCCATCTGAGTGTGACATTTATCTTGTGTAATTTTGTTATTTAAAAAAAAACAACTTGAATTAATTTGATTTCTCTGTGTCTTCAATGTCTTGTCAAAGCGCACATTTTAATCGTTTATGTCTGTTAGTGCTACATTAATTTCATCAAAACAATTATCATATATTGTAATTATTAATTTATGTTTTGAGATTTTCTTTATTTAAAATGTATTTCTTCTTGTGTAGATCACTCATTTAGTAATCGGCGTGTTCTTGACGAGTTGTAGTTTCATTAAACGGTGATTTTAAATAACAAAAATAAATTACTCCTATTAGTTTAAGAATATAAAGAAATCGAAACCAGAACTCTATTAGTTTTTGAATCTCATTGGAAAGTAGTGCCAGTCTTTTCCTTATGCCAATCTGTAGGACTAAGAAACCAAATAGAGTGTGATTTGTTAAACGTAGATTTGTGTGATCACTGATTGCGAGCTACAAAGTGCTCTTATTCAGATATTGGAGAAGAGACGCTCTCATACGAGGCCATTACAACAGTAAGTAGTACGTTCGTTTTCCCTTTTACACGCCATATTTCTGTCTGTGTTACATTAATTTTTTAACTGTTAACATTCTGACCTAAATAGACACACCTGTTCTGTTGTAACGCGTTTCCCATACGGGAAGTTCCTTGAAGCAGGCAAGTTAATTGATGTTGTACGCGTTAATGTTGTAGGAATTATGTTAATGACTTGCAAGTGTTAAATGATGCACACGTCCTGAATTATGTACACATTAATTTTATCGGAATGATGTACTAGTCCTCATGTACAAGAATGTGAATGTTGTACACGTTCTCATATCTCATAATACACACATATAACAAATAGACAAATGCAAGGGTAGCTTTATTTTATAATATACATATATATAATATATATTATAATTATATATATATATATTTAATTATTATAATTAATTTATATAGGACGTGAATATATATATTCACTTAGACTTAGTAAAGTACCCCCGTCACGCCAAGTGGCGTATAGGGAAATATGATGTTAGTGACCCTATATTTTACATACCTTCAGCACATGATTTTTGGGGTAATGTGGTCAGTATTACGCCCGTGCTGATTTACTTTCCCAGAAAAAAATCAGGTACCCATTTAAGGCTGGGTGAAACCGGAGCCGTCAGTTGGGATCGAACCCTACCCCTTGTCCGTGGTAGTCCAGTTCACTAACCACTGAGCTATCGTGGCTCCCATATATATATATATACATATATACATATATATATATGTATGCACGTCCTATATAAATTAATTGTGCATGATAATGATATACAATATCAAAGGAAACATAATAGTGTATGGACATGCTGTTAATTAAATTAACAAATAACAGACACGCTTTTATTAAAGTGAGATCCACAAAGAGAGCCGTATTTCAGTTGATGCTATTAAATATATATATATCTATATATATATATATATATATATATATATATATATATATATATATATATATATACATACATATATATATATATACGTCCTGGAAGACGTAGCAAACAATCATAATGAATGAACAAGATGTATTTGTCGTTCTTGGCCTCGTCTCCTTTATGCCGCGCCTTTTGTCTTCTGAATTTGATATCTGTACTGCCTCGACAGTTGTGCCATTTTTATTTTTGCTCTCCGTGTGCTACGATCTGCAGCCAGATTTACCCAGTTTCTTTCACTGATAGAGAATTCGCTCAAGGAAGCCCTACAAATATACTTTTATCTCAGCACTTGTCCGCCCTTTGGTTTTTTTTCGATCTTAAGTTCACCATACACTATTTTTTTCGATCTTAAGTTCACCATACACTATTTTTTTCGATCTTAAGTTCACCATACACTATTTTTTTCGATCTTAAGTTCACCATACACTATTTTTTTCGATCTTAAGTTCACCATATACTATTTTTTCGATCTTAAGTTCACTATACACTTTTTTCGATCTTAAGTTCACCATACACTATTTTTTCGATCTTAAGTTCACAATACACTATTTTTTCGATCTTAAGTTCACTATACACTATTTTTTTTCGATCTTAAGTTCACTATACACTATTTTTTTTCGATCTTAAGTTCACCATACACTATTTTTTTCGATCTTAAGTTCACCATACACTATTTTTTTTCGATCTTAAGTTCACCATACATTATTTTTTTTCGATCTTAAGTTCACCATACACTATTTTTTTTCGATCTTAAGTTCACCATACACTATTTTTTTCGATCTTAAGTTAACCATACACTATTTTTTTCGATCTTAAGTTCACCATACACTATTTTTTCGATCTTAAGTTCACCATACACTATTTTTTTTCGATCTTAAGTTCACTATACACTATTTTTTTCGATCTTAAGTTCACTATACACTATTTTTTTCGATCTTAAGTTCATCATACATTATTTTTTTCGGGAATATGAATGTTTGCCATTCTTCTTACATGACCCAGGCACCTTAGTCTACGGCTCTTAAGTGTTGCCATGATGGATGGGGGTTGGCTCGTTGTAAGATTTCAGAGTTGGTTACTTTGTCTTGCCATTTGATGTTCATAATCTTTTGAAGGCAACGTACATGAAAGCTGTTTAACCTTTTATCCTGCCTTGCATAGGTAGTCCAAGTTTCTGATCTGTATAGAAGTGTACTAAGCACACAACTTTGGTAAATTTGAATCTCGGTCTTGAGTGTTAATTTGGTGTTGGCCCATGCTCTATCTTTAAGTTTACCAACTGTGAAAACTTCCTTTCCGATTAGAGAATTTGTTTCTTCTTCAAGAGAGACAGTGATCATAGAACCGAGATAGGTGAACTTTCTCACTGATTCAAGGGGTGTGTTATTTAATGACATAGCAACGGGACAGGCTACACCTTGTTGAAGCACCAGTCTTCTTGGATGCTGGAGATATATATGTTATATGTATAATACTCTTAAACTGAACGATTGCTGTCTAATAAATAATAATGTGATGTTAGTGCCCATATTTGTCATGCCCAGCTGGAACATTGTAGGGCTAATTTTGTGGTCGCTTTCACGACATGCTGTCCTACTTGCACAAGAAAATGTACTACCTATTTTTAAGACTTAGTGAACCTAGCAGCCGACGACACACCCGGCCTGTCTTCAGTGCAATGGACTAACAACCACTGAGCTATTGTGGCTTATTGTGTAAATAAAACATTTATGTTTCACGAACGCTTTTACTGACAACTCGAAAGTAATGTGCAACAATAGCGTTGAGTTATCATTAATACAATTAAAGAAACAGGTCAGTGATCATCCTGAACATTGTAGATAGGTGTATTTTATGAAGTAGTTTTGGTCAGCTGGGGTGCGTTTTGGGAACACGATATCTCAGTGGTTAATGAGCTGGACTATAGATACAAGAGCGGGTTCGATCTTGATCGTCGGCTTCCGGGTTCACCCAGCCTGAAATGGGTACCGGATTTTTTTCTGGTAAAGTAAAGCGGCACGGGCGTAATACCGACCACATTACCTCAAAAATCATGTGCAGAAGGTCTATAAAAATGATGGTCACTAACACCATATTTCCTTTACGCCACTTGGCGTGACGGGGCTCTTTACTTTTTTTTTTTATTACTTGGAGTGCGTTCCGTTAAACTTGTATGTTTCAGCACTAACTTGTATGTTTCAGCACTAACTTGTATGTTTCAGCACTAACATTGGATTTCAGAAGTCTGGTATCTCACGATTTTAACTTTTTTTATGAAATGAGATGAATGACTTCCATTAAATTTCTTGACATTAAAACAAAAACACGTTTAAAAGAATTGAACACTAAATAACGGTATTCATCTTCATACGATATTAGCGATGTACGTTGTGTTCTGTATTGTCAACTGTTCCTTTCAGCAGTCTTCACAGCCTGCATGTCTTGACTACTTACCTATATCTTGGCTGACGGCGTTATCATATCTCTGGTATCTAGATGTCGAGCTTTACCCAGGGACTAATTAGATAACGTGTGCAAGTATCAGTGATGGGTGTGCGATGATACTGTTAATGACGATGTACGTTATCTCCTCATCGGAACAACGATGTTGATTATTGAGAGTTCTTTTATTAAATATGCCATTCAATGATTCGGTTGCAACATTTACATTTAACGGCAGTACAATTAGTTGTAACACATTTTTACTCTTCAATTTGTAATGAATTATTTTTTTTAAAAGGAGCTATAAAATCCGTTGTCTTCTAGTCTCCTTCGTGTGTAATTTATCGTTGTTGTTTCTGTCTTCTACTCTCCTTCGTGTGTAATTTATCGTTGTTGTTTCTGTCTTCTAGTTTCCTTTGTGTGTAATTTATCGTTGTTTCTGTCTTCTAGTCTCCTTCGTGTGTAATTTATCGTTGTTGTTTCTGTCTTCTAGTCTCCTTCGTGTGTAATTTGTCGTTGTTGTTTCTGTCTTCTACTCTCCTTCGTGTGTAATTTATCGTTGTTGTTTCTGTCTTCTAGTCTCCTTCGTGTGTAATTTATCGTTGTTGTTTCTGTCTTCTAGTCTCCTTCGTGTGTAATTTATCGTTGTTGTTTCTGTCTTCTAGTCTCCTTCGTGTGTAATTTATCGTTGTTGTTTCTATCTTCTAGCCTCCTTCGTGTGTAATGTATCGTTGTTGTTTCTATCTTCTAGCCTCCTTCGTGTGTAATTTATCGTTGTTGTTTCTGTCTTCTAGTCTCCTTCGTGTGTAATTTATCGTTGTTGTTTCTGTCTTCTAGCCTCCTTCGTGTGTACTTTATCGTTGTTGTTTCTGTCTTCTAGTCTCCTTCGTGTGTAATTTATCGTTGTTGTTTCTGTCTTCTAGTCTCCTTCGTGTGTAATTTATCGTTGTTGTTTCTGTCTTCTAGTCTCCTTCGTGTGTAATTTATCGTTGTTGTTTCTGTCTTCTAGTCTCCTTCGTGTGTAATTTATCGTTGTTGTTTCTGTCTTCTAGCCTCATTCGTGTGTAATGTATCGTTGTTGTTTCTATCTTCTAGCCTCCTTCGTGTGTAATTTATCGTTGTTGTTTCTGTCTTCTAGTCTCCTTCGTGTGTAATTTATCGTTGTTGTTTCTGTCTTTTAGCCTCCTTCGTGTGTACTTTATCGTTGTTGTTTCTGTCTTCTAGTCTCCTTCGTGTGTAATTTATCGTTGTTGTTTCTGTCTTTTAGCCTCCTTCGTGTGTACTTTATCGTTGTTGTTTCTGTCTTCTAGTCTCCTTCGTGTGTAATTTATCGTTGTTGTTTCTGTTTCAAGATTTCGCCTCTGTGTTTTTGTGCCTTCCTTAATTCCTCTTCCCTTGTGGGTTCCAGATGAAAGCTTCCCTGCTAATTCTTGAAGTTGGCTTCCAAAATGTGTGAACTATGCATCTTTCCCGACTTTTATTTATCGTTTTGTACTCTATGCACACAGTGAGCTGTGGTTTTCATTCGGGTCGTGTTTCGATATTCCGATTGCTTACGATGAATGATGATATAGCATTACGAAGGACAGTTCATCTGCGTTCACTTTCGGTGCCGCTTGATCTTCTGTCTTTTTATGTTGTAGCAGCTGTGATGGGTACTACAGCTGCCTTTATTTGTTTGGATCCTTCAGTGAAATGAGTTTTAATTCCGTTGATTCCACTGGCACAGGCCGTTGAGCAATTAGGAATTTTCTTTTGTTTGCAGTGATACCGGGGCCTTCGACTAACCATAACCATTTATAGTTTCTTCTCTCGTGGGATTGTTTCGTTGGTTCCGACCAGCAATTGAAAGTATTACCGTCGTATGTGTGTGTGTGTGTATATATATATATATATATATATGAATATAAAGAGAGAGAGCGAGAGAGAGAGAGAGAGAGAAATAGAAACAGAGACACAAATACAGAGAAAGAGAGAGTACACGTTTTATTTTAGAAAGTATCTGCATGTAGTTTGATATTAAACGACGTGTAAAATAATCCTCAGATGCTGGAATCTCGATCCCTGCTCCCATTGTCAACTCATCATCATCATTGAGTGCCGTCTCCGCAACGAAGGTTGGCTACCATGGAGCGCCATTTTGCTCTATCTCTTGCTTTGATGGTGCAGGTTGTCATCGGTTGATTTGTCCATCTTTTGATGTTACTCGTCCATGTTAATCTTGGTCTGCCTCTGCCTCTTTTACCTTGTATTTTCCCCTCCAGGATCAATTGTCAACTAGTTTATCTTATTTATCTTGGCTCTGTACTATCTCGACCACGTGGCGCGGACATTCACAAATAGGAACTTCACAAGAAGATGTTTATGTATGAATCCTTGTTGATATGTTTTCTGGGGGCTTTTTACTGCTGCAGATTGAACGTTTTGCATTTACTATTGTGATATTAAATTGTTGTGTTTTGTGGAGTTCTTCCTCTTTTCTCTTTTCACTGATACCTAAAAGGTGTCGTAGTTATATCATTTGTTGTTCTTGTGCTGCTCGAACTGTCTGAATTAGTGATTTTCCTTTGTTGTTACATGTCTCTGTCACTGCATCTATCCATCATCTTCTGGGTCTTCCTCTTGGTCTTTTCCCATGCATTCTCGAGAAGAACGCCCTTGATGGTGATTGGTGAGGATTCATTCTGACCAGGTGGCCAAACCATTTAATTTGTTGTTCTATATATTTGTTTTGTGGAGTTAAGTCACTTTATTTTGAACACTGTTAAGTTGAATTACTTTATATTGAGCAATGTGGTGTTCAAATACCTTATATTTAGTACTTTAAGAGTTAAATTACTTTGGTATTATGTTAAAGCACATTAGATATAATATTTTGCAGATTTTTTACATTTAATATTGCGGGGCTAAACTCCTGATACGTATAATTGTTATTATAAATACATTACATGCATATAATATTGCGCTGTTTAAACACTTTACACACATATAATATTGAGTGGTTTAAACACTTTTTACATATATAATATTGTGCGGTTTAAACACTTTTTACATATATAATATCGTGCGGTTTAAAACACTTTTTACATATATAATATTGTGCGATATTGTGCTGATTAAAGTTTAAACACTTTACACACATATAATATAGTGAAGTTTATAAACTTTACATTTGCTATTTGGTTGCTAGAATACCCTACACTTTCTATTTGGTTGCTAGAATACTCTACACTTACTATTTGGTTGTTAGAACACCCTACACTTTCTATTTGGTTGCTAGAATACCCTACACTTTCTATTTGGTTGCTAGAATACCCTACACTTTCTATTTGGTTGCTAGAATACCCTACACTTTCTATTTGGTTGCTAGAATACCCTACACTTTCTATTTGGTTGCTAGAATACCCTACACTTTCTATTTGGTTGCTAGAATACCCTACACTTTCTATTTGGTTGCTAGAATACCCTACACTTTCTATTTGGTTGCTAGAATACCTACACTTTCTTTTTGGTTGCTAGAATACCCTACACTTTCTATTTGGTTGCTAGAATACCCTACACTTTCTATTTGGTTGCTAGAATACCCTACACGCTTACTGCCAGGTTAAACAACAAATGTGGCACCTACTATTCTAAGATTTAAACATTCCCGTAAGATTAGAAAGTAGACATGTTTTTCAACCCTTAAAAAACTGGCCACGCAAACTATAGAGTCAAACTTCCCTGCGAATCACACAGGTAACATAATGTATTCTGTGAACTGACCTGACCTTTTGACCTTAGGAAGGCCACACGTACAACAAAGACTTTCACGGGAGTATGCCAGTCTTCACCATCTGTGTCACCGGGAGGATAACCCCAGGTGATCTTTGTCCACACGTAACTCATGACTCTTCCTGTAGCACAGTTTTAGTCGTCCAAGCTAGTGTTTGAAGCTAGATGCACCCGGCTAGGGTTAATCCTGTGAATTTGTATTTTGTTAGTTTGATATTTTTACATATAATTTTTGCGTTGTGTTTGTTCACAATTTTTGGTGTTTAAATGAATGGCCATTTAAGAAGAAAGAAAGAAAACAAGAGAAAAATAAAAAAAGAAAACTATTAAAAATGCAGACCTAAAATCCTAGGGTGATAAAGAAAATAGACAATGAAATAAGTATAAATGACAAAGAGTAAAAAAAAGTAAAGTACCCCCGTCACGCCAAGGGGTGTATAGGGAAATATGGTGTTAGTGACTCTATATTTTACAGACCTTCAGCACATGATTTTTGGGGTAATGTGGTCGGTATTACGCCCGTGCTGCTTTACTTTCCCAGAAAAAAATCAGGTACCCATTTAAGGCTGGGTGAACCCGGAAGCCGTCGGTTGGGATCGAACCCTGCCCCTTGTCCTTTGTAGTCCAGTTCACTAACCACTGAGCTATCGCGGATCCATAATAGACAATGGGATAGTTATTATTTGTATAATTATTAAATTAAATATAAATAGACAATGAGATAATGAAAAAGACAATGATTGAAAGCTTCACGTAGATCTAAAAAAAACAACTTAAAACAACTCGACGTTGCGGCCCAGTAAGCCTTCTGTCGAAGCATGAACTAAACAGAAACACAAAACAAATAAAATTAGTGATATAGGTAACTAGATTACGTACTGAATTAATTATAGAACTAAGGAAATGCAGTAAAGTATAAAGTAAAGAGCCTCGTTACGCCAAGTGACATATAGAGAATATGGTGTTAGTGACCATAAATTTTACAGACCTTCGGCACAAGATTTTTGGGTGATGTGGTCGGTAATACGCCCGTGCCGCTTCACTTTCCCAGAAAAAATTCCAGTACCCATTTAAGGCTGGGTGAACCCGGAAGCCGTCGATCAGGACCAAACCCGACCTCTTGTCCTTTGTAGTCCAGTTCACTAACCACTGAGCTATCGCGACTCTCAGGGAAAGGTAGTTCTATATACAAATAGCCGATCCGTTTGCTAACTTGTCAATGCGGAATGGGGATCTGAGCACTATAGAAATGTCCGCATTGAAATGAAGATGGTCTGTCGACTAGAACAAACGTGGGCCTAACAGCATAGAATAGAATGATCTCATTGAAAACTTTCATCGGGATTCGAAGACAATTTTTGTTTAATGTTACTGAAATGAATCTCACTGTTACTGGAATCAATCTCACTGTTGCTGGAATCAATCTGACTGTTACTGGAATCAATCTCACTGTTACTGGAATCAATCTCACTGTTACTATAATTTCTCACTGTTACTGTAATCAATCTTCATGTTACTGGAATCAATCTCCCTGTTACTGGAATCAATCTCATTGTTACTGGAATCACTCACTGTTACTGGAATCGATCTCACTGTTACTGGCTGGAATCAATCCCTGTTACTGGAATCGATCTCACTGCTTCCATGGTTGCCCCATAGACGATGGTTAGCCCTTTCCGGCACATGATGACACGTTTTGTTTAGTTTCATGTGTTCATTCGGGGAACTGGTTTTTTTTTTTTCAAGGCAACACGTCGGCCTCATAGATTATAAGTTAAAATCCCAGCTCCACGGGTTTTTAAAATTGTTATTTGTGATTTCTCTCTGCGGCAACCACCCTTGGTCTGAGCAGCGCGGCTCGACTTAAAACGTCCAATTACTCATCGATGGGAACAAATATAAGTACTTCCGAAGACGGAGTTACCTGCCTGTGTGACGAGGGACCTCTGTACACGCGGCTGCCAGGGAAACACGGATTAACTCTTTCAGTACGGGAGCTTTTTATGGATGCAGCGGAAGATATTACTGCGGTAAAATTGTTCATGGTTGTAAGAATCAATCTACATACTGGTATGTGTAAGAATCAATCTACACACTGGTGTGTGTAAGAATCAATCTACATACTGGTATGTGTAAGAATCAATCTACATACTGGTATGTGTAAGAGTCAATCTACACACTGGTATGTGTAAGAATCAATCTACACACTGGTATGTGTAAGAATCAATCTATACACTGGTGTGTGTAAGAATCAATCTACACACTGGTATGTGTAAGAATCAATCTACATACTGGTATGTGTAAGAATCAATCTACACACTGGTATGTGTAAGAATAAATCTACACACTGGTATGTGTAAGAATCAATCTAAACACTGGTATGTGTAAGAATCAATCTACACACCGGTATGTGTAAGAATCAATCTACACACTGGTATGTGTAAGAATCAATCTACACACCGGTATGTGTAAGAATCAATCTACACACTGGTACGTGTAAGAATCAATCTACACACTGGTATGTGTAAGAATCAATCTGCACACTGGTATGTGTAAGAATCAATCTACACACTGGTATGTGTAAGAATCAATCTACACCTCGGTATGTGTAAGAATCAATCTACACACAGGTATGTATATACCATATAACATATTATATATGAATTGTTAGACAATTGAACAAGGCATTCGATTACACCAATAGTAAGATGATACAAGACGTGTGAAAAGAATATGGTTTGATGACGGTTCACACAAATCAAATTGAGAGTGACGCACTGTGCGTCGAAACGTACGGAAATGGTTAACAAGCAGAAGATAGTTCCTAGTCTCTAGGAACTGCATGCGAACGAAAAAAAAAAAAATCACCCACTTTCCTCTGGCCGAAGACGACAGCACATTGAGCGATAATCGCTGTCTATTTTTTTTTTAGTTCTTGGTTGTTTGTCTACCTTTCTTGGTAGTTTTAGTCGACAGATAGTCTTTATTCCCTCCCCAACATGGTTTCAACGCAAGTGCACCATATCTGTACCACCAGCGAAGACCATGAAAATGAACGGATAGTTGGGTTGGTTTTTACCTCTTAATTTCTTTGTGTGGACAGAGGCCGTATTTGCTATACTATTTTTTCAACTGCCAAGGGTTTTAACGTGCGCAGAGTGAACACGGGACTTCCTGGTTGTTTTTTTTCCGCCCTTTATCCGAGAGGTCTCAATATGGGATCTATATCTATGCACTGTGCAAAGCATTCAATGCGACAGTTTATGTTGCTCGCTGGTTGTATCTGCGTGTATCGAAACCGGGCATTTCTGTACGTGGCTAAGCTTGACTGTTGATTACTCGAGGGCCTACCAGAACCCAAATGAACGATAAAAGGACAGTGTCAGCAGATGATTTTAACTATGTTACGAGTACTTCTTTATTTGTTTTATGTGTACAAAAATTACTTCAGTTTTTGCTGTATATGTAATTCATCATCATCTTGTGCCGTCTCAGCACAGGAGATTGGCTACCATGCAACGTTAATTTATCACTGCCTCTTGTCTTGATGGCACACGCTGCCATCAGCTTGGTTTGGCCTTGAGGTCTCTTGTCTTCTTCTCGGCGGGACACGATCCGTTCGGCCTCAGATTACATCTTCCAGGTTATATTAAATAGTAATTGATGTTATACAATTTTTAAAAAATTAGTAAAAGAAACAGCCTTACTTCAGTTTACTTTATTTTCACTGATTCTTGTTGTTGTCAGCTCAGAATCCATGCCTCCTTCGTTTAGCCTTTAATTCGTCCTCACGGTGACTTTCTGAAAGTGATTGTGTGTCCAATAAAGGTTATTTATTTTGTTCTAATTCTGTTTTTATTTCTTCATTTTCAAATTGAAAAGAAGCTTTTGATTGTTTGTTTTCTTATATCTCTCCCCAAATCTTATTCTTCCACGAATGTTATGGTTATGGAAGGCCCCGGTATCACTGCAAAAGAATTAAAATCCATAATTGCTGAACCGCACGTGCCACTGGAATCATCCGAATTAATTAATATCTCAGCTCTCAAACAAAGAAAGGTAACTGCAGTCTCAGCACACGCCAAAAGATACAAGGCGAAACCGCGCAGAAAGTGATCACAGCCGTCTGTTCCCCGTCATACGATATCATCATTCATCATAAGCAATCGGAATATCGAAACATGATCAAAACGGACCACGAATGTACTCTCTCTCTCTCTCTCTCTCTCTCTCTCTCTCTCTCTCTCTCTCTCTCTCTCTCTCTCTCTCTCTCTCTATTGCCCTTTCGAGCTGAAGACGGTACACAGGGCAGAACCACAATCTCAAAAACAGAAACCTTGCGTGCCAAAATGGCACATATTTCAGAAATCACTACTTCTAAAATCTATGGCCATAACAATACTTTTTACAATGACAGCTTGTCAAGGCATCGATCAAACTCCTTAGTCGCCTCTTACGACATGCATTGAAGGTCACAGTGTCACTATTCTTTAACCACGAATGCACGCTCCAAGATTATTCGGTTATCAGTATTTGTTCAAAACTAAGACAACTGGAACATGGGCACGAAGCAAGCAAGAACTGAGAAAGCTCAGCCCCTTTTGTTCCTATTTATTTACACGGAAATGTGTAGATTATTTCAAAGTAGAACTCAAGCCATTTGGCGGAGACGCCATGTTGGAAGACTATTATTTATTCTTAAAGAAAGAAGAGTAAGTAGGAAGAGGGAATAGTGAGAAGGAAGAGGGGAAGAGTGAGAAGGAAGAGGGGAAGAGTGAGAAGGAAGAGGGGAAGGGGAAGAGGAGAAGAGTAAGAAGGAAGAGGGGAAGAGTAAGAAGGAAGAGGAGTAGAGTAAAAAGGAAGAGGAGTAGAGTAAGAAGGAAGAGGAGAAGATTAAGAAGGAAGAGGAGGAGATTAAGAAAGAAGCAGAGAAGAATAAGAAAGAAGATGAGTAAAAAGGAACAATTTAGAGTAGTTTTGATAAGTGAAGTGACTACTGCAGGTGAGGATAAATGGCAAAGGTAATCCACAGCAATTGTCGATGGGTAAATAAGTGTTAGTGACGTCATTGTACAAAGTCAAATGAGGACATGGATGTTGTGTTTATTGTTTACCTGTCGACGGTGATGTTTTTGAAGTTTCACCTGCGAAGTGATCTCTACAATTTGCGTCGCTTATTCGTTTATCTCCCTGATTAGCGTAGCTTGAGCAATCTCTCTTCCTGATACTTAGCGGTTATCTGTAATGTTCTTTCATGGGGTGGGATGATTGCTAAATATTTATTCAACTGTTGCCCCGTGGGATAAACATTTGATGTTTGAAAGAATAATAATATTGTGAAGTCAAGAAAATCGCCAAAACAGTTTTACCAGAATGGCAAAAAACAGAATGACTTGGAAAATGTTTGTTGCAGACCTATGCTCCACCGGGAGCTAAAAAGGTAGAAGAGAAGAAGAGTTTTACCTTTCTTTCTTTGTTTCTTTTTCTTTGTTTCTTTCACTCAAAGACTACTCCTTTTCATTCGAACGTCGATGCGCTATGATGTGTTTTACAGCATATCTGCGATGTTTACACCATTGGTCTAATGCATCCGACTTTAGCACGGAGATGTTGAGTTCAGGGCTGCCTTCCCTATTTGGTCCCTACTCGCTTGGCCATACTGGTTAGTCTGTTTGAAGAACTGATTGGAAGTGTTGTAGGGTGTTGATCAGCGCTGTTGTCCGTCGATCGTTACGTCAGCAGTCAACTCCAGGTGGTTGATCTCAGTTCAGCTGTTGATGTTCAGTTGTTCGCCCTCTGGTGACTTTTTGTAAACTTTGACAGAAATTTAGCCTGGGAGGGAGATTTCTAATTTAAAATGTATTATCTTAAAGCAACAATATCTGGTTAACGAACTAGTTTGGCGATGGTAAACGTTTGCTTGATCGAAACCTGGTAGAAATGGAATTGGTAACTAGCTCACTGGTTTTTTAAGAACAGCAAGAAAGAGTACTGGTTTTACCCATTTCACCTTCAAGTGATGTTTACTTAGTCACGTTCTTATGCCATGGCACGTCCATGTATAACCTTCAATTAATATATAGGAACAACTGAAGACGGTCAAAGGTTTGGAAGGGAAACCCAAAAGATTGCTGAAATTGGAGGAACGGGGACAAAAGCTCTTCTGTAATCTTTGGTGCATCATTTCATGATTTGTCATCAGCATGTGTCATACAGGGACTACAAAGAACAAGAGGTAGGGTTCGATTCCAACCGACGTCTTCCGGGTTCACCCAGCCGTTAATGGGTGCCGGAATTTTTTTCTGGGAGAGTAAAGTGGCACGGGCGTAATACCGACCACATTACCCCAAAGAGCATGTACCGAAGGTCTGTAAACACTAACACCATATTCCCTATACGCCACTTGACGTGACGGGGGCTCTTTACTTTTTTTTTTTATGTGTCATACAGGCTGACGTAGGTGAATATGTCCTTCTACAATTCTCTGTCTTCAGTTCATTATATCAATTATGTTGTTGACTTTATCGTGCCATGACACCAAGCTATCTTTTATCTGCTCTATTTTTTGGCGTCTGCGATCTCTCTTTCCTTGAATTTTGCCAGTTGTAACCAAGTATTGCAACTTACTCTTCTCCTGATGTGCCTTAATTAAAATGCTTTCTGATGTTTTTTTTATGAGCTCTCTCTTTGTGTTGGGCTCATTGAGAACCTCCTCGTTGATATTTTTTGACTGTACAGACTCAACATTCCTTCGAGAAATCCCACCCCTGAAGCCTCTATTCGTCTTTTCATATGTGGGTATGTGTGTTTTCATATGTGGGTATGTGTGTTTTCATATGTGGGTATGTGTGTTTTCATATGTGGATATGTGTGTTTTCATATGTGGGTATGTGTGTTTTCATATGTGGCTCATAATTTTCGCTACCATCAGAATTGTTTCTATATATCATCGATGCACTCTCTTATAGACTTGTTGCACAACATGTTTTTCATTGTCTAAATGCTGTTTCAGCCGGTGTTATTCTGCTTTTTATTTTTGTTGTGCATCCTCTGTGGGATGTTATTATTATGCGCAAATGGCTACATGGAATGAAGCTGTGCAGCTTGTTTGTTAAAGATCTAGAGATGTTATTTTTGTGTATAACTTTCTACCACGGGAAACAGCTGCAAACCCACAAGCTTAACACCACACTACATGGCGCTTTCTCTGTTCTTGTTTTGTTAATGTTGTACCAATGTGTTGTATGTACAGCAACTGACCAGCCCACCACAGTTTGGCTTGTAGGGATACGCTACAAGCTGCGACTGTTTTCACATTTACCTGGTAACTGGGTCGAAATGACACGCATTTGGTTGGAGGTAGGACAGCGTTGTTCTTTTTATTAGCAGAAATGAAGATGATGGGGAAGACATGGAATTGTCTGAAAAGAATTGCAGGACACAGCTTTCGTCGGCCCTTTTTGAATTATTTTCCCCTTGCTCCTATCTGCCTTTCCGGGATTGTGAAAGGCTTTAGAAAACGTGTTATTTAATAATCTATTTTGCTATTCTTCGACAGTGCAGTCCTGGAATTTAAAAGTAAGTTATATTACAATTTGTGTCAGGGTAGTCCTGAAGTATTAAAACAAAAGTTATATTACAATTTTGTAACAGGACAGTCATGAAATAAAAAGTTATATTACAATTTGTGACAGGGGCAATAATATAAAAGAATTGTACACTAAAGATAATCATGAATGATAAAATAGCTTTGAAATAAGACATTTCGCTACGGCCATTGTAGTGGGGCCCAGGCATTTTCGGTTGAAACCAAGGGTATAACATTTTAACAGGTGACAAGCTTTTATCACAAACGACTTAACGATGTACAGTGAACATCCAAAGATCGAAATAAGAGAAATAAAAGCTTATATAAAAAGAACTAAATATAAAGACACAAACAAATAACATTCGCTTATATTTAGAGAGAACTTTCATGAAAACATGATATACTGATCTCGTTAACCTTAGAAGTACACTTTGAGCATAAACACAAGTACTGGAAACATGCGATGATCAGCTTATGATAGAACTGAGAAGAAATAAGAGATAAGGGGAAAATCGCGGAAGGGCAGATGGATATCTCAGACTCCGTTTGTTGGGTCTTTGTTTGCCAGTTAAGTGACAAAAAATGTTTTTTTTTAAACAAACTCCCCTGTCCGTATATCTATAGATCTGGTCTCCGCAAAGAGAATACATGCTCGTGAATACTGCAGCTGGCTATATATCTCATTATCTGTCATACTGCCATGTAATTTATTACCTAACTATAAGATTAATCTGCTGCAATCGTTATATATATATATATATATATATATATATATATATATATATATATATATATATTCATTCATTCATTGAGTGCCGTCTCCATATTGAAAGTTGGTTACCATGGCACATCATTCTTCTTTGTCTCTTGCTTTGATAGTGCAGGTTGTCATGAGCTGACTTCTCCATCTCTTGATGTTACAATTCCATGTTAGTCTTCCTCTACCTCTTTTAACTTGCATTTTCTCTTCCAAGATTACTTTTAGTAGGCTGCTGTGTCTTTTAACATGCCCCCAAAAATCTAATTTGTCTTGTTTGAATTGTGTTTAGTAGTTTTCTTTTCATTTTTAGTTGTTTTAAGACTGCATCATTTGTTTTCTTTTCTTTCCATATAATTTTTCCTATTCTACTATAAATCCACATTTCAAAGTCTTCAATTTTGTGTTCTGTTTTCTTGTCTATTGTCCATGTTTCTACTCCATACATGAATGTGGAGAAAATATACCATTTTGCTATTCTTAGTTTTAGCCCTGGTGTTATTTGTTTTGATGTTAGTACATTTTTTATGGCATTAAAATCTCTTTTTGATATTCATATTCTTTTGTTTATTTCAGTTGTACATTTTCCATCCCTGGTTATAGTATGTTCAAGGTAGTTGTAGCTCTAAACTGTCTCCAGGTCTATTCCTTCAACTTTGATATACACATAGGTTTTGAGTATCATCTTTGTTAATGATCATAGTTTTAATATTTTTGATATTCATATCTAATCTCTATTTTTTGCTTGCCATGTTTATTTTTATTAAGTGATTGTTGTAAATCTTTAGGATTTTGTGCTGGTAGTACAGTATCATCAGCAAATCTTAGGTTATTGATGATCTTTCCACGAATATTTAGGCTCGGTATCTCTTTGCTCTATATATATATTGTATAACTTTTCCAGCGTTTCTGTAAGCTTTAAGAGATTGAATGGTTTGAGATACTTATTTTTAAAGAAATTGAAAACTAGAATTGCCATCAGTTAACATTCGCATGCTGTGATCGTTAACATCAAAAATACACTAGAGTTTCTGAGACCTTGGTACAATACTATTTTCTTGTTTTATGGAATGGGATTTTAGAGTTCCAATAAACCTGTTATTTTGTGTGTATGAAAAGGCAGTAGTATATTGAGAACAAGCCATGATATTTAGAGCAATGGTTGGGATATTTCTACCCAAACACGTACATCATTTGAATATGTATGCTTTGTCTACTAAGTTTCTGTCTTTTTTTTAAATTACGAACTAAACAGATTTCGAGTAAAACTTTAAAGGGGAGGATGAGTTTGGCTCCTGCAATCGCCGGGCAGGGTCAGCGAGTAACATCTGACAAAGACCTAACTTAACATTTGAGAAAGGATGTACTGAAATAGCCTGCATCAAAACTGACGGGTTAACGTGGTAAGACTCGCCAATTTCCATGCAGTGGTGGGTGTCTGTTGATATAGAAGACCTAGTACTGCAGTACATCTAGGTTTAGTGCACGCAATGATGAGTGTTTGTTGGTATAGAAGACCTAGTACTGCAGTATCTCTGCGATGGACGAGTTCAACCTTCTTCAGCAGAACCAAAGAAAGCAAGAAAACACTGAAGCCCGCCACACCATTCTTCTAACTGATGGCGCAAGTCGAATCCGCATTATTATATCGATAAAGTAAAATACAGCTTTTAAATTGTCATGTTGTGCCGCAGTTCTGGACCAGTCACAGTGAAATATAACTTTTAACCGTAAATAATATGTCAGATTCCGGACATATTTATGAATAAACATTGTCATAACATAATGCCAGAAATAAAATACACTTTTTGCCAGAAGACAGGAGTTGTGCGAGGGGAGGCATCGACCTATGAACGGCGCGTTACTTCAACACAGTCTAACGTAGCCTACCTACCACGGCTTTTTTATTTTTATTATTGACTTACTGGTTGTTGCAGCAAGGCAGCCTGGATTCCTCGCTTCGGTTCAGCAGTAAGGGTATCTGGGTTTCTTTGATTTGGATCAGCGGAGCGAGCGATCTATAAACCCTACAAGTCTGTATTCCCTACCCTCCCTTCATTTAAACGCGTTTTAGTTAAGGGCTCTTAAAATTGTGGCAAGCAGGGGGGCTAATTATGTCTTGTTTTTATTTTTAACATGTTTTTTTGTTGTTGCTGTTGCTTTCTCCTTACGGCAGTAGATAGAAAAAAATGAAGTGAAAAGACGATCAGAGGCCACACAGATAGGATTTCTAAAAAAAAATGTTTAGAGTTCCGTGGTCAATCCGAAAGATCAACCAGGACCACGCTCACAGACGTGTCACGCATGAGAATAGGACAATTAAACAATTGGTTGCAACTGGCAAAATACAAGGAAATGGAGACCGCGGACAAAAAAGAGTAAAGACTATACTGTAGATATCTAGGTGTCGTGGCATGGTAAATAAACAACATGAATATTGCGATGCAGTGTGAAAAGTGAATTGTGGAAAGACATTATTGTCTACGCAAACTGGTATGGCACATAATGATGAATGCCTTCGTTGATCGCTGCATAACCATATGGAGTGTCATTTGTGTAGCGGCGAACAGGCTGGCCTGGCATTAGAACTTAGCTCACAGAGCGGGGGATGGTTATAACAGCAAAACAGAGCACACAGTATTCAAATACAGAGACCAAATCTGGTGCCAAAAGGCGCAAATATTACTGCTTCTTTGTTAACATAACCATACAGACGCTATTGTCATGACCCAACGTAACAAACGCTATTATCACGACCCAACGAATCAAATGATACAACAATCGAATTGCAGTTTTCTAATCCACATTTCAAACCCTATCCACAGTGCCTTCTGTTCACAGTGATGGTGGCACTGGCAACACTTAGTGTCTCTATTATTGTTTTTGCTATCACTTAATCTGCCCTTCCACTATTTGAAGTTCCTGCTTTTATTCGAACAAATTGAGATCTGTCGATTGTTTTGTTTATGTTTATCCTGCTTCCCTGTTAAGGACTTAGTCGAGACGTTTGTTTGTGTAGTCTTATCGTATCCGCAGAGCTGAATCAACCTGTTTAAAGGAAATATTGACTTTAGTTTCAATAATTAGCTCGCGGGTGTTTTATATTGAACTTAATTTATCGCCCCTCTCCACCACCATAAACATACTGAGTATAACATGAACGGGAATGATAGCGCGCTGTCGTGGCGGTCAAGTGAGCATGGGTTCAGCCCATCTTCACGCTCCAGTCGACTCAGGTTGAAAAAACTGTGCCTTCCAGTCCTTGCTTAATGAGTTGAGAAAGGTAAATAACTTAATGGGTTGAGAAAGGTAAATAACTTAATGGGTTGAGGAAGGTAAATAACTTAATGGGTTGAGGAAGGTAAATAACTTAATGGGTTGAGGAAGGTAAATAACTTAATGGGTTTGGAGAGGTAAATAACTTAATGGGTTGAGGAAGGTAAATAACTTAATGGGTTTGGAGAGGTAAATAACTTAATGGGTTGAGGAAGGTAAATAACTTAATGGGTTGAGGAAGGTAAATAACTTAATGGGTTGAGGAAGGTAAATAACTTAATGGGTTGAGGAAGGTAAATAACTTAATGGGTTGAGGAAGGTAAATAACTTAATGGGTTTGGAGAGGTAAATAACTTAATGGGTTGAGGAAGGTAAATAACTTAATGGGTTGAGGAAGGTAAATAACTTAATGGGTTGAGGAAGGTAAATAACTTAATGGGTTGAGGAAGGTAAATAACTTAATGGGTTGAGGAAGGTAAATAACTTAATGGGTTGGGGAAGATAAATAACTTAATGGGTTTGGAAAGATAAATAACTTAATGGGTTGGGAAAGCTAAATAACTTAATGGGTTGGGAAAGGTAAATAACTTAATGAGTTGGGAAAGATACAAATAACTTAATGAGTTGGGAAAGGTAAATAACTTGATGGGTTTGGAGAGGTAAATAACTTAATAAGTTGAGAAAGGTAAATAACTTAATGGGTTGGGAAAGATAAATAACTTAATGCGTTGGGAAAGGTAAATAACAGCTATAACTAGCGCTAGCCTTCTCAACTAAAAAAAATATGTGGCCTAGTAAGTTCTAACACATGACTTCCAGGCGGCAATGTCACGTGACGACATCCCATGCGTAATCAGCATATAATTCTTGTGTAGAATAGGCCAATTGTTAATTCTTAAATATTAATAATATTTATCTTCGAAAATATAGTATTTCACATCAAAGAGTTCAAGATTAATCAGTGAATCATGAGCTTTCATTTTCATAATCATTGATGTGCTAGCATGTCATTAATACAAACAGGAGTTGACCAAGAACATTCACATCTTTGCATGGAGCCGTAAAATGAACGACTTCTATAAATGATCAATTGTTACAGCTATGAATGATCAATTTTTGCAGCTATAAATGATTTATTGTTACAACTATAAATGATCAATTGTTACAACTATAAATGATCAATTGTTACAAATATAAATGATCAATTGTTACAGCTATAAATGCTCAATTGTTACAACTATATAGGATCAATTGTTACACCTATACATGATCAATTATTACAGCTATAAATGATCAATTTTTACAGCTATAAAGGAACAATTGTTATAAATAAGGAAAATATAGCAGGCATCTTCATCTTTAGTGCTAAAACTTATAGGATAATTGCTAAAATGCTACATTGAGATGACAACAAACGACTTTGCCCTCACCTTCAAATGTAAACTAGTTGGGCAACATGTGAGATTTACCCACCTCTGCTACATCGTTATTTTACTAGACATTTTTTGCCTTAATGCAGATTAATTAGTTTGGAGATGGGTAGGGGGTCTCTCTCTCTCAGCAAACTAGCCATTTCTGCAAGAATACTTGAACAAGCTTGACGATACAGGCAGGCAATTTGGCATGAAAGAAGGTATAGAAGGAACGGAATAATTGCCAGTGAAAGACAGAACAACAACATATACAATATGCACTGATGGACAACATAACAAATAGATGAGTTCAGATATATAGGTTGTCTTGTTCCGTATGAGAACATTTAAGCTGTGGAAATATACTTAGGGTGTGATGGGGTATATCAAACTTAGTTCAATGGAGACAAATAATAATAGATGAATAGTATTATAGAGGAAACTTCCGAGTCGATATTTCAGCGAATTATAGGAGGAAGAGTGTTTACAGCACTCAGAAAAAATGACAAATAAACAACAGAAAAAAAAACAAAGAACAATATATGGTCCGGCGCAGGATCGAACCCGTTCCCTAGCGTTCGGCTTCTCGTGGCAAGGCGTAGTGCCAAGGAGTACGGGTTCGATCCTGCTTCGGACCATATATTGTTCTTTGTTTTTTTCTTTCTGAGGGCTGTAAAACATAACCTCTTCGTCCTATGATTTGCTTAGTTAGATGGCACCGCCATTGACCAACACAGAAGTCACAATTGAAACAAATGTGACGCTGTTTATCACTATCTCCATTCAGACGTTGTTCCAGGTATCAGAGCTACACTTGGACGTTACATTCTAGAACTTATTTACAGATTTGTTTTTTCCTTTGTATCTCATCATCATCATAAGGTGTCATTTCCGCAACGACGGTTGGCTACCATGGAGCGCCATTCTGCCCTGTCTCTTGTTTTGATGGTGCAGGTCTAATAGGCTAGTTTGTCCATTTTTTGATGTTACTCGTCCATGTTAGTCTTGGTCTGCATCTGCCTCTTTTACCTTGTATTTTCCCTTCCAGGATTACTTTCAGTAGGCTGTTGTGTCTTTTAACATGGCCCAAAAATCGCATTTGTCTTGTTTGAATTGTGCTTAGTAGTTTTCTTTTCATTTTTAGTCGTTTTAAGACTTCATCGTTTGTTTTCTTTTCCTTCCATCCAATTCTACATATTCTTCTATATATCTACATTTCAAAGGCTTCAATTTCCTGTTATGTTTTCTTGTCTAATGTCCATGTTTCTGCACCATATAGGAATATTGAGAAGATGTAACATTTTGCTATTTTATTATCTATCCTTTGTGTTTAGATCAGCTTTATCGATCAGCAGTTAAGTCTTAAGGCGGGTTCTGTAAGGAAGTGTACAAGTTGCGAGAAGAAGAGCTTGGTAGAGAAAGAGTTGAGAAGATAACATCAAAGAATGAGAAGATAACATCAAAGAATGAGAAGATAACATCAAAGAATGGACAGGCCTCGACTCTTCAGAGTCACCCCCAAAGTGACTGAACATTGAGAGAAATGGAGAAGGTTGACCAGGTTTGACGGTGGTAGCCTAACGACCTCCAGGGGTATGGGGTGGGGACGATGGGGATGCAGTAAACCAGTGGTGGCCAAGGTCAGGACCAGAGCCCCAAACGTGGAGTAATGTCAACAATTATATGATTTAGTCATACATGATAATGCTCGCACGCTATCACGTGACACTGATAGAAAAACAATCCTGCAGCGCCAACTGTAAACAAATCCTTTGATTATTGTCGGTAGTTTTTTGTTGTTGTTGTTGTTGTTGTTGTTGTTGTTGTAAACCGACTGAAACTTTGATTTTTATTTATAGATGTTTAATATAGTGGTTTCTGTGGAAGCTTCAAGGGCCAAGGAAAATATACTGGGGGCTACATCTGGCTCGCGTGTCGCCATTTGGCCATCGCTAATTTAAACAGTTCGACCAGCATTAGTCACGAACAAGGCATTTTGAAGAACATTTGTTGTCTTCACCGGTTCCACATATCCTTGTCGTGCGCGGTCGTGTCGTGCCTTTGTTGTCTTCACCGGTTCCACATATCCTTGTCGTGCCTTTGTTGTCTTCACCGGTTCCACATGTCCTTGTCGTGCCTTTGTTGTCTTCACCGTTCCACATGTCCTTGTCGTGCACGGTCGTGCCTTTGTTGTCTTCACCGGTTCACATGTCCTTGTCGTGCCTTTGTTGTCTTCACCGGTTCCACATGTCCTTGTCGTGCACGGTCGTGCCTTTGTTGTCTTCACCGGTTCCACATATCCTTGTCGTGCACGGTCGTGCCTTTGTTGGCCATATTTGTGATGTGATGGTATTGAGATAGATCAATCGTAGATTTTAGAACCTCTAGTCAGATTATCAAAAGGATATGGTTTAGTTGCATGATAGGAGTCAGTTCGAGAGACAACAATAGAAGCAAGGGAGACATTTAGAGATCACAACGCAGGAGAATATATAAAAAAACACGCGCGACAAGATCAAGAGTTCGTTCTCTGTAATGATGGATGGATCATCATCATCAAGTACCGGGCCTACTGGCGTAGGTGATCATGTCTCTCCACAACTTTCGATCTCAACAGTTCTTTATCATTTCTGTTGTTGACCTTCTGCCAGGCCATTCTCTTAAGCTGTCTGTATTTTCTCTCTTTGCTTCCCTCTATCTCTTCGTCCCTCAATTTTTCCAGTTGTTACAATATATTCCAGTTGTTCTCTTCTCATTACATGGCCAAAAAATGATGATTGTTTCTTCCTAATATTGGAAATTAGCTCTCTTTTTGCTTTGGCCTCTTGAAGAACATTTTCATTACTCTTCTTAGCTGTCCATGGTATTCTCAACAGTCTTATGTAAAACCACATTTTTACAGACTCAGTGATTTTCATGTGATGGATGGATAGACAGACAGAAAACTAGAGAGAGACAGGAACGTCAAAACAAACTTGTCAGCTAAAGTGCAAAGACCTGAAAATATCCCGACGCTGAAGTGAGCAAGAAAAGAACCATATCTTAACAGAATTCAAAACCGGTTCGACTCCAGAGTGTATGTGTTTGTAAGTTAATAACACACTGAGTTGACGGCGTAGATTGAACCGGATCACTGCCTCCTCAACTCGTGGGCGAGAATAAGTTAAACATAGCTACCTGGGCACCATGACATTCTCATAGCTGGTATGTGAATTTACAGCCCAGTCCTGGTAACGTTCCTATATGTCCTGTGGTAGGAAGAGCCCGTGCTTGTCTGCTGTATTACCCCTATTCATGATAGTTAACTTGATATTATGTAAATGTGGTTGTGTGTTTCAGACTTGCTGTGCACACTTCACAGCTGCTTGTTTTAGCTACAAAATGGTATTTTAGCTCTAGTCATAGACAATTGTACATTATTTATGAACCGCGGCGCAGAGAGTCCATCACGTTCAGCTCATCCCTAGATATAATATTGTCTCACAAATGTATGGAAAATGTACAACTGAAATAAACAAAAGAATAGGCATGACAAAAAGAAATTGTAATGCCATGAAAAATATACTAACATCAAAACAAATAACACCAGGGCTAAAACTAAGAAAAGCAAATTGTTACATCTTCTCAATATTGCTGTATGGTGCAAAAAAATGGACATTAGACAAGAAAATAGAACAGAAAAATGAAGCCTTTGAAATGTGGATTTATAGAAGAATAGGTAGAATTGGATAGAAAGAAAAGAAAACAAATGATGAAGTTTTAAAACAACTAAAAATGAAAAGAGAATTACTAAACACAATTAGAACAAGACAAATGAAATCTTTGGGACATGTTAAAAGACACAACAGCTTAATAAAAGTAATATTGGAAGGGAAAATACAAGATAAAAAGAGGCAGCGTCAGACCAAGACTAACATGGACGAGTAACATCAAAAGATGGACAAGTCAACCGATGACACTCTGCACCATCAATACAAGAGACAGAGTGGAATAGCGCTCCATGGTAGCCAACCTTTGATGCGGAGACGGTACTCAATGATGATGATGATGAATAAATGTATACCTGTATTATTATTATTGAAATATATAATATAGTCATGTACATATTATATTTCTGTTTATATTGCTATAGAGTCTTGTACACATTTTATTCCTTTTTATATTATCATAGTCATGTACATATTTTATTTCTAAATAAGCCAGTGAACAATACACTTCAACGACAGATAGTTGATATTTATAAACAATTAAAGCGTGTTCATTAACATGTCCATTTTGTGTTTCAGTTTAACCGATTTCATCTTTTTTATTTTTTTAACTAACAGCTTTTATATTCCCTACAACTCAACTTGTATGTCCTTTCTTCAATATTTATTTTGGGAGCTTTGTTGTGATGTCTGTATGTTTGTTTTGGGAGTACATATTTGCTTAAAGCTGATCCGTGGTGGCACGAAGGTGTCTCAAGGTACTGTTGTAGCTCAGTAGTTTATGAACTTCACTGATAATGATAAAATGGGCTCGACTTCGATCGTCGTCTCCTAGGTTCACCCAGGTAATAATGGGTACCGGTTTTTTTTTCCTCGTAGAGTAGGTCGGCCTGGCGTTATATCGACCACATCCGCCATAAAATGAACCGTTAGTTCTTGAAAAATAGAGGCGCTAACACCATATTGTCTTAACGCCCTTAGGCCCAAGGGAACTCTTATTTTTTTTTCTAGCTCAGAATGTTAGAAGCACTGCAGTGGCCAAGTGGTTAGTGCGCTTGTCTACTGTCCCGGTGGGTCCAGGTTCAGTGTTCCAAATTCCTTAGATACCAGCACAGCTTCGTAGTAAATCTTCTTTATAATTGATGTAATAGGTTTTGGGGGGACTGATTGGTCTCAAAGCAAGACGCCGGCTTCGAGACAGAGAGGTTGTGGGTTCAAATCCCGGCCACACCAGTTGGGATTGTTATTTATGATTTCTCACTGAGGCAACCACCCCTGGTCTCAGCAGCGAGGCCCGGCTTGAAACGTCAATCACTCATCGACGGAAAAAAATATGAGTACCTCCGAAGTCGGAGTTATCTGCATGTGCGGCGAGGGACCTGGGCTGCCAGGTAAAAATGGATTAACACGCAAAATTCAGTTCCTAGTCTCTAGGGACTTCGTCATAGATAAAAGCTGGCTAACGAAAAACAAGAGGTTTTGTCAAACAAATAAGCGGACTGGCGTAGGAATGACCCTGATCCTCCTTATGTGTTTGTGTAATCACGAGAAAGAATTCGCTTTAACACCGTATTATTCATTTTTCTTCATACATGACGACTACTTTATGAAGATTGATGGGTCAGTAACTTATATCTAAGGTCATCATCTTCTTTCCTTCCTCATCTTCCTTTCAGCGTCGAGGGGATATATAATTTACTGTCTTTTGCTCTTCTGTCCGCCTCTACTGCTATTATGTTTCCTAGTGTTTCTAATATTTCGTCAGTCGATATTTTTCGTGGTCGGCCTTTGGGTCTGGTGTTCTCGCAACGTTTATTGAAGGCTCGTTGTGTTCGAACGTCATCAGTTTGGAGATTTCGGATCATTGTTGCCTTTCCCAAACTCGGGGAAAAGTTCCACACTTCCAGCTCAGATTCATTCTCTAGGTTACCGTTCTTGACTTCAGGACATAATCCTTACATTAAAAGCATCTAATTTCTCAAATTGGAGCAGTGTTCTTGACCACATCTCCAAATCCGCTAAGCATACTAGTTCTCATGACATACTAGTTCTCATGACATACTAGTTCTCATGACATACTAGTTATCATGACATACTAGTTCTCATGACATACTAGTTCTCATGCCATACTAGTTCTCATGACATACTAGTTCTCATGTCATACTAGTTCTCATGACTTACTAGTTCTCATGACTTACACTAGTTCTCATGCCATACTAGTTCTCGTGACATACTAGTTCTCGTGACTTACTAGTTCTCATTACATACTAGTCCTCATGACATACTAGTTCTCATGACATGCTAGTTCTCATGCTACCTGTCACCACAAAGTTACTTTTTTGTTTCGAGGGAGCGTGATGTTGTTTCAAGCCCTTTCCTAGCAGGATTACTTTGTCACAGGTTATTCCGCTCTGTTCGCCCAACTACCAACCCCTCTTCATCGGCCATGTTTAGCACGTGTGTAGTAGTCTCCAAGTCTCGTTGTTTACCTACAACAAGCGACAATATCTGCACTTTCGCTTTCAACAATCAAACTTCAAGACACTTGTAAGTACCCGGTTACCTCTCACCTTCGACTCCTAACCAGGCTTGTTACACTGTTTTCAGCTGAGGTAGGATTGGATCTCGTTTATTTACAACAAATGTTTAATGGGTGTTGTTTAAGATCTGGGGTGGAATTAATTCACTTTCGGTTATTTCTAGAAGGAACAACTAATTCGCACTTTGAAGAATTCAGAGTTCCAGTGACTTCCTGAAAGGAGTTAAGTTCAAGAGTTAGATGTTGTCCTCTTTTTTTTTCTCCACTATTTGGAGCGCGTGCTGTCCTCTTTTTTTTTTGTTCACTAGTTGGAGCGCGTGTTGTCCTCTTTTTTTTTTGCCCCACTATTTGGAGCGCGTGTTGTCCTCTTTTTTTTTCATTAGTTGGACCGTGTGTTGTCTTTCTTTTTTCACTAGTTGGAACGCGTGTTGTCCTCTTTTTTCCCACTATTTGGAGCGGATGTTGTTCATCTTTTTTAACTAGTTGGAGCAAGTGTTGTCTTCGTTTTTTCGCTACTTGTAGCAAGTATTGTCCTCTTTTTTCACTACTTGGAGCAAGTTCTTGTACTCTGTTTTTTCATTCAGATTGGAGTACTTCATTGTTTGTACTAAATACTGAATTTTAAACTTTTACTATTGGAGCAATGTTGTATACTACTTGTACTAGTTATAACGATGTCCCACACTTTGTACTAGTTATAAACGAATGTCCCACACTACTTGTACTAGTTATAAACGAATGTTCCATACTACTTGTACTAGTTATCCACTACTTGTACTAGTTATAACGAATGTTCCATACTACTTGTACTAGTTATAAACGAATGTCCCACTACTTGTACTAGTTATAACGAATGTCCCATACTACTTGTACTAGTTATAAACGAATGTCCCACACTACTTGTACTAGTTATAACGAATGTTCCATACTACTTGTACTAGTTATAAACGAATGTTCCATACTACTTGTACTAGTTATAAACGAATGTCCCACACTACTTGTACTAGTTATAAACGAATGTCCCATACTACTTGTACTAGTTATAAACGAATGTCCCACACTACTTGTACTAGTTATAAACGAATGTCCCACACTACTTGTACTAGTTATAAACGAATGTCCCACACTACTTGTACTAGTTATAAACGAATGTCCCACACTACTTGTACTAGTTATAAACGAATGTCCCACACTACTTGTACTAGTTATAAACGAATGTCCCACACTACTTGTACTAGTTATAAACGAATGTCCCACACTACTTGTACTAGTTATAAACGAATGTCCCACACTACTTGTACTAGTTATAAACGAATGTCCCACACTACTTGTACTAGTTATAAACGATGTTGCACATTACTATCACTAGTTTGAATAAATATTATAACTTCTTCGGAAATAAGATATACTTAATCCTATTATATAAACATTAATCCTATTATATAAACATGAAATGTTACAAGTTTGACATATATAACAGTTACCTGAAGATGATGAAGTATAGGACATTTTAGATTACAAGTTTAGTTATTCAATTTATCTTCTAGCATTTTTTTTTCGTTCGCCAGCTTTTACCTCTGACGAGAGGTCCGTAGAGACTAGGAACTGAATTTTGCGTGTTAATCCATTTTCCCCTGGCAGCCGTGTGCGCAGAGGCCCGACTTCGGAGGTACTCATATTTTTTCCGTCGATGAGTAATTGACGTTTCAAGCCGGGTCTCTCTGCTGAGGCCAGGGGTGGTTGCCGCTGAGAGAAATGATAAATAAAAATCCCAACCAACCGGGATTTGAACCCACAACCTCTCTGTCTCGAGGCCGGCGTCTTGCCTCGAGACCAACCAGTCCCCCATCTAGCATTTCACAAGGTCTTTACAATGCCACGACATTTTGGACTTATTTTGAAGTATTTGAAGAGCCGATATGCATATATTAAAGAGTGATTTTGCTGTCTGTTTCCTTTTTCCAACATTTCACTCACACGGGAGCCTCATAGGCCATCAGTCATCTGTTATTCGTGTGCCAAAATTTATGTTCTTAACCCTGCTTCACATATATTCGTATCTATTCGCATATACTCACATACATTAACATACATTAACTTAAATTGATGTCGAATTATTTATTGAAAAGAATTAGTTCAGCTAATAACAAAACAGATTGAGAATTTTCTTCAATTTCAAACCAAATATTATATGTTTACAATGATATTATTCAGTGTATAAAAAAAAAGTAAAACGCCCCCATCCACGCCAAGTGGCGTATAGGGAATATGGTGTTGGTGACCATTATTTTTACAGACCTTCGGCACGTGATTTTTGGTGTAATGTGGTCGGTTTTACATCCGTGCCAAATTAGTTTCCCAGAAAAAAATCCGGTACCCATTTAAGCCTGGTGAACCCGGAGGTCGTCGATCAGTATTGAACCCGACCTCTTGTCCTTTGTAGTCCAATTCACTAACCACTGAGCTATCGCGGCTCCCATGATCAACACAAACACATACACATCTTTTATCGCAACATCTACAAGTGTATCCATTACCTGAAGCTAAAGTAAAGGTAAACAACGAGAAACTCACGATTCAAGGCGGCATTCCTCACCTTCCCAGAGTTCTACCCTGGTTCCAATTTCTGCCGGCGGCTGGGTCGACCGCAGGGGTATTTTTTTTTTCTTACCAGGAGTACGACTCACACTGCTTCTACCGGGAATCGAACACAGGTTGTCCGAACATCGGTAGCCCAGTCGGGTGGTTTTCCCAAGTAAGCTACAGAGGACCCCATATATCCATTACCTTTACTTAACTTATGTTTATTCATCAAATTGATAGTTTGAAGCTGGCCGGCAAGAAGTAAAACACCATACGTATACTACTCCGTGCCACCTACCCGACTTTTCACAACAAAATCAAAGGATATAATTTAAAACTACAGATAAAACCATTTCATATAAATATACAGATAAAGAATACAATTTCTCATAAAATTACAGAAAGAGAAGACCATCTGTTACAAAAATACCATTAAAAGAAGACTGTGATAGAGCTGTAGATACGACTGCCATAAAATTACATAAAAGAAATACCATCTCTCATAAAACTGTAAATAAGAAAGGTCATATAAAAAAGATCATCCCCGTAAAATTACAAATAAGAAAGACAATATCTCATAAAATTATAGATAAGAAAGACCATCTCTCATAAAATTATAGATAAGTAAAGATTATCTCCCATAAAATTACAGATATAAAAGATCATCTCCCATGAAACTGTAAATAAGAAAGGTCATATAAAAGAAAGAGCATCTCTCGTAAAATTACAGATAAGAAAGTCCGTCTCTCATAAAATTGCAAATAGAAACATCTCCCATTAACTACATTAAATAAGAAAAACCGTGTCTCATAAATATACAGAAAAGGAAGACCATTTCTTATAAAATTACCGTGTCTCATAAATGTACAGATATGGAAGACCATTTCTTATAAAATTACCGTGTCTCATAAATGTACAGATAAGGAAGACCATTTCTTACCAAATTACAGATAAGAAAGATCATCTCTCCTAAAACTTCAGATGTGACTATCTCTAATAAAACTACAGATAATAAAAAACATCTCTCAGGGGTTGCGCATGAGTCAAATGGGATAAATGATAAAATTACAATTCTTTGTTTTGCAATGGCTCATTCTGTGTGAGATAAAGCAGATGTCATGTTATTTAGAACGATGTGGGTAATTTACATAATATATTCACAGAAAAGCGCCTCTATGTGTGTGTCACATCGTCCGCACACGTCACAGATCTAACAAGAAAACCTTGTGTACACGTTTAGCCGCCCCCTGTCTGCACTATTTTTAACCTTCCCTTGTTTGTCCGTCGACAACTTGACAGGAATGTCCGGTACAGGTGCTTCGTGTTTGAGTGTCCCTATACCAGCCAGGAAAATACCTTTTCAATGGGTTATTTTCAGTAGCTCGTGTACCAAAGTGCCTTTTCTTTATGTCTCTTGGGCTTTTCCGCTGCTTTGCGATTGTCCTTTGTTCTTGCAGTTTTTTTTGGAGGCCGGACATTTTTGTTATACGCCGGGGTTTTTTTTGTTGTTGTTGTTCACAGAATTGTGATTTGTTTGCAAGTTGCTTTCTGTCTAGTCCTCCCTTAAAAACGTGTGCCTATCTCTTCTTGCTTCAACTAGCCGATGCTAGCCACGTTACTGTATCTAACACCAGACACTTGAGTCAACAATCTATCATCATCATGTGCCATACCGGTGGCGTAGGCGGTCATGTCCATTCACAATCTTCCATCCACAGTGCATTTCTATTAATTCTTTTGTTGACTGTTCGGAAAACAGTCAACAAAAGAATTCATACAAATGCACTGTGTCATGACACCAAGCTATATGGTATCTTTTCTCTTGCTCGTCCACGATATCTCTTTCCATGTATTTGCCAGTTGTAAACAAGTATTCCAACTTTTCTCTTCTCATGATGTGCCCGAAAAAATGTAGATTGTTTGTTTCTGGTGTTTTCTTTTTTAGCAGCTCCCTTTTTGTGTTGGCCTCTTTGAGAATTTCCTCATTGGTATTTTTAGCTGGCCAGGGAACTTTCAACATTCTTCAGAGAATTCCCATCTGTGTGCCCTAAAATCGTCTTTTCATTTGCTTGTCTACTGTCAATGATTTACTTCCATAGGCCAGAATTGGTTCTATATAGCACGGATGAACTCTCTTTATCACTTCTATTGACATAGACTTGTTGGATAAGACGTTTTATATTTTCTGAAATCCTTTTTTTGGCCTGAGCTATTCTGTTTTTTATTTCTGTGGTGCATCTTCCATCTGATGTTATTATTGTGCCCAAGTATTTGAAGCGTTGCACTTGTTTCAGATTTGTCCTGTTTAGTTTAATGCTGCATAGTGGGAATGATTGTTTCTTCGAGATGGCCATTTTTTCTGTTTTCTTGCTATTCAGACTGAGACCTGCCTTGTTGTGAGAAACTTACTGAGATTTAACTTCCGTTACGTTCATTTCGTCCAATTTCTTGAGTTTGTGGAAACAGGAGGACTGAATTCGTCGCAGTGGAAGGTTTGGTGAATAACACCTTAGTTCGCATATGTGGAAAGAGGTTTGGTGAATAACACCTTAGTTCACATATGTGGACAGAGGTTTGGTGAATAACACCTTAGTTCACATATGTGGAAAGAGGTTTGGTGAATAACACCTTAGTTCACAAATGTGGAAAGAGGTTTGGTGAATAACACCTTAGTTCAGATATGTAGAAATAGGCTTGGTGAATAACACCTTAGTTCACATATGTGGAAAGAGGTTTGGTGAATAACATCTTAGTTCACATATGTAGAAAGAGGTTTGGTGAACAACACCTTAGTTCACAAATGTGGAAAGAGGTTTGGTGAATAACATCTTAGTTCACATATGTAGAAAGAGGTTTGGTGAATTACACCTTAGTTCACAAATGTGGAAAGAGGTTTGGTGAATAACACCTTAGTTCACATATGTAGAAATAGGCTTGGTGAATAACACCTTAGTTCACATATGTAGAAAGAGGTTTGGTGAATTACACCTTAGTTCACATATGTAGAAAGAGTAAAAAAGTAAAGTACCCCGTTACGCCAAGTGGCTTATAGGGAAATATGGTGTTAGTGACCCTATATTTTACAGACCTTCAGCACATGATTTTTGGGGTAATGTGGTCGGTATTACGCCCGTGCTGCTTTACTTTCCCAGAAAAAAATCAGGTACCCATATAAGGCTGGGTGAACCCGGAAGCCGTCGGTTGGGATCGAACCCTACCCTTTGTCCTTTGTAGTCCAGTTCACTGAGCTATCGCGGCTCCCATGTAGAAAGAGGTTTGGTGAATAAGACCTTAGTTCACAAATGTGTAAAGAGGTTTGGTGAATTGTACCTTAGTTCACAAATATAGAAAGAGGTTTGGTGAATAACATCGTAGTTCACAAATATAGAAAAAGGTTTGGCGAATAACATCGTAGTTCACAAATATGGAAAAAGGTTTGGTGAATAACATTGTAGTTCACAAATATAGAAAGAGGTTTGGTGAATAACATTGTAGTTCACAAATGTGGAAAATTTAAAACTGCCAACCCTAAATTGTATGAATTAAATATTGTAAATCTTACACAGGCCCTGAAGTTGTCAACAGCAGCAAGTAAATGTATAAATATTTCTAAACTATATTTTAAAATGTTAAGGAAGTCCTACAGCAAATGACGTTTGGTAGTGGGGTGTTACTGACGTCATTGTTCTATGCCTCAGCTTCAGGAAGTTAGTAGCCAGTTACCGTCCTCTCAAAAGAATATCTCTGGTACCCATTTAAAGTGGCTGGGTGGACCCCGAGAGCCGTTAAGATCAAAAACATTTTGTCACAGCTGACATTTGATTAATTTTGGTTGTTAGGGACTCCACAATACTCAGTTTATAATTTGTTAAAAGAATTACTTATTTATTTATTTTTATAATAACAAATGAATATATCTCTCTGAAGAAAGAAGATTGTCTTCTCAGTATCCAATAGTAAACGGTCGATGGTTAGTACATAGCTGGGCAGACCGCATGGACAAGTTTGGAACTTAATGATTTCATTTTAGAAATATTGACAGTTTTCAAATTAGTGATTTCTCTGTACTTATTTAAAAGATTGTAATTCAGTAATTTGTTTATTATAAATAATGAAATGTGTGTACCTAATTCAGGCAGTATTTCGCTAGACATTCTATTATCTGTGCCATAATTGCAAATAAGGGACATGCTTTTTATTTTTAAATTGTCACAACATAAATGAAATACCTGAACATATTACTATGACAAGGAGAGAGAGAGAGAGAGAAAGAGAGAGAATAAGAAATGATGAAATAAGAGATAATACTTCTATAGTGTTCTTTTTAATATAAAGTTGTAAGCATATGGATATTATTTTATTTGTTATTATTATTATTGTTCGTCGTCCAGTTATCATCATCGCACATTGAAGCTATCATCTCCTGAACTGTAACTGTCAATTATATTATCTAGGCTTCCAGTTGCCATGTCATCCCCATGTTATTCCTGCAGCTCTCATGAATTTGTGCAACTTCGCTCTTGACTTGAAGATCCGGCAGTTGCATTTCGGCTGCATATTGTTATGATTGTTATTGTTACGATTGTTATTGTTATGATTGTTATTGTTATGATTGTTATTGTTATGATTGTTATATGTATCCTATATATTCAAAACACCAGCTACACCGTAGACTTGCGTGACGTAATGATTTTCCAAGTTACTGAACTCCATCCATTATTTCTATATTTAAATGACCTCGAGTGTCGTGATTTGTAAGTCTATGAGTCTAATTAACCCATAATAATGAAGTTAGATGAATATAACGAGATAGTTATTGCTGCAACTGTTATAGAACTAACACACATAAGATTTGTACGGTCTGTGGTATTGGTTTAGTTTAGTTGATGGATCATCCTCATAGCGCATCTGACACGCAAATGGTGGTGGTTGGTTGCGTTCGCCCGATGACTAAAGTATTCCAGAGTATCGTGGTAGACCAGAATATTCCTCATCATCCGCCCTTACAAGGACGTAGTGGACGTGTTTGCGTTGTGTTGTGGTTTGCAGTATAACTGTTATATTTGCGCCTTTCGACCAAACACATCCGACTTCAGCACGACATTTTTGAGTACCGGGTTGTCTTCCCTCTTCGATCCCTGCACGCTTGGCCAGACTACACAAGTTAGTCTGTTACTGGAGGCACCACGGAGAGGTGGAGCAGGGTCTAGATGGTTTTGGTACACCGATCCTGGCGCAAGCCATCAGCTGTGGGTCGCTGACAACTTCCAGCTCTGGTGCTGAGAGGCGCGCCTTCGCCTCCAGTCACGCAAATAAGTGGTCAGTTCTCATCACTCAGTGTGTTAAGACTGACCACTCCAGTTCTGTGCGGATTCATTATTCTTCTCAGTCTACCCGCGTAAATCTCCGTTCTGGCATCTCCAGTTTGGACCTGATGTTCACGCAGTCTGGACATGGTTTTCAATTCATAATCATTGACTGATATGTTCATTGACTGATATGATCATTGACTGATATGATCATTGACTGATATGTTCATTGACTGATATGATGATTGACTGATATGTTCATTAACTGATATGATGATTGACTGATATGATCATTGACTGATATGATCTTTGACTGATATGATCATTGACTGATATGATCATTGACTGATATGATCATTGACTGATATGATCATTGACTGATATGATCTTTGACTGATATGATCATTGACTGATATGATCTTTGACTGATATGATCATTGACTGATATGATGATTGACTGATATGATCATTGACTGATATGATCTTTGACTGATATGATCATTGACTGATATGATCTTTGACTGATATGATCATTGACTGATATGATCATTGACTGATATGATCATTGACTGATATGATCTTTGACTGATATGATCATTGACTGATATGATGATTGACTGATATGATCATTGACTGATATGATCTTTGACTGATATGATCATTGACTGATATGATGATTGACTGATATGATCATTGACTGATATGATCTTTGACTGATATGATCATTGACTGATATGGTCATTGACTGATATGATCATTGACTGATATGGTCATTGACTGATATGGTCATTGACTGATATGATCATTGACTGATATGATCATTGACTGATATGGTCATTGACTGATATGATCATTGACTGATATGGTCATTGACTGATATGGTTATTGACTGAATCAGTAGCTTTCTCTACCGCCCTGAATGCATTCACAATCTGTGGTACAATATGTCGCTAGCTTAAGTCGCCTCTGACAGCCTTTTCAACGACCGGTCAGAACTAACACCATACAGTACGGCAAAGTAGACAGGATAAAAGTAGTCCCATGGCAACTGCCAATTGAGTAATGATGTATTAGTGACTTCTTTGTCAAAGTGTCTTCTTTATGAAACCCCAGTTTCATAAGGTGGTGATCGCTTACCTTCCTCGCTACATTTCCTTCCAAGAGAATATCTCTGAAAGAAGCAGAATGGGCTGCGAGAGCCATTTAAGTCGGATCAAGTTCGCGTTAAGTGGCGGATGAATCCCGAACATTCATAGATACAACACTACAGACAAAACTATATAGGCCACTGCAAGAATTACAAAAGACAGTAAAATTTATACAGGAAACGACATTGCAGATATAGACAATACTTCGGGTGAACGAAAGATAGATAGAATCCCGAACATTCAAGACTGTTTACTAAATCATGAGCTTTTGTTTTGAAATCCCCCAAACATTGTATTTATGCAAATGTGTATTTCTGACGTCACTCCAGCGTTGTAGTAGTCGAGGACATAGAGAGAGCTTACTAGACGGGTAAATCTGGCCGACATGCTTGACGTCATAGTGCAACCGTAATTCTCAGCTTGGTCACGTCAGTCTGGCCAAGCAAGTAGTGATCGAAGAGGGAAGGCAACGCGGTACAAAAAGCTCTCAACTTTAAAGTCGAATGTGTTGGGCCGAAAGACATAAACTGTATTTGTAAACGACAACACAACGTAACTACGCCCGCTTTCAAGAGTAGATGATATAGAGCCACAGTCGTTGGACGAGCGTGAGATCATGTCGCGATCGCTAATGAAATCTGTCCATGTTTATTACAAAAAAAATAAATAAATAAATAAACACACACACACACAAAACACACACACTCTCACTCACTCACTCACTCACTCACTCACTCACTCACTCACTCACTCACTCACTCACTCACTCACTCACTCACTCACTCACTCTCTCTCTCTCTCGTTTACTCTCTAATATAGACAGACACACACTCACAAAACACTCACACACTCACTCACACTCACTCACTCACTCACTCACTCACTCACTCACTCACTCACTCACTCACTCTCTCTCTCTCTCTCTCGTTTACTCTCTAATATAGACAGACACACACTCACAAAACACTCACACACTCACTCACTCACTCACTCTCTCTCTCTCTCGTTTACTCTCTAATATAGACAGACACACACACACAAACACACACACTCACTCACTCACTCACTCACTCACTCACTCACTCACTCACTCACTCACTCACTCACTCACTCACTCACTCACTCACTCTCTCTCTATCACTCTTTCTCTCTCTCACTTACTCTCTAATATAGACAGACACACGCATACAACGACTCGAATACACTCTTCTAAAATACAAACAATTATCAAACAGCACATGAATTATTTTTACAGCAAACATACCGAGACCGTTTGTTGATATTATAGTTGTGCTATTTTAGAAATTGTCGTCTCCTTTGTGGTCGATTTCTTATACCCAATATATATCACACATAAAGGCAAGCTGTCTCTATTACGAATTCCATTTTTTTTCCCAATGCAACGTCATTTGATTCTATTATTGTATTTCTAAGTTAATTAGAAGTTGTATTTTAACGTTTTATTAATATTTCTTGTTGACTTGCAACAAATCTGCACCAAATGTATAAAGTTTCCAATTTGTCATTAATTCTTGCAACTGAAAATTCCATAGATGTGAAAACGCTGAAACGTTTGTTTGTAGGGTCCCATCAGTTGGAACACTGAAGCTGAATATGGGGGCGGGGCTTAAATTGAAGGCCCTCTATAATCGCTTTTGGAGAGTGACAGTGATTGATGCTGATATTAGCAGGGCTTTTATTTTTAACCGGAACTGGCAGGAACGCGCTAGAAATTTCGGGACTTTAACCGTCACTGAATTTCACAACTCACCTACTGGCGGTTTTGAATGTCAGTTTGATAAATTGCTATACATTTGATAACTTAATATAATCTTTAAAAAATGCCTTTTTTTTTTTTTACAACAAATATAAGTGTAATATAGGTTCAGTGACCTGGTATATTACATCATCATCAAGTACCGGTCCTACTGGCGTAGGTGATCATGCCTCTCCACAACTTTCGATCTCGACAGTTATTTATCATTTCTGTTGCTGACCTTCTGACAAGGCATTCTCTTAAGCCGTCTGGTATCTTTTCTCGTTGCTTCCCTTTATCTCTTCGTCCCTCAATTTTCCCAGTTGTTACAATATATTCCACCTGTTCTCTTCTCATTACACGGCCAAAAAATTATGATTATTGTTTATTTATAATATTGGAAATTAGCTCCCTTTTTGCTTTGGCCTCTTTCAGAACGTTTTCATGACTCTTCTTAGCTGGCCATGGTATTCTCAACATTCTTCTGTAAAACCACTTTTTTACAGCCTGTAGTTATTTTCTTGTCTGTTGTCCTCTTGCCCATGATTCACATCCATATGTTAAGAATGGCTAGAGAGCTATGGGGTATACATAGTTGTTTGTTTTAATCTCAAGGTGGCGCTTAATTATGATCTTGGAAATTAGTTTCAGCATTTATGGATGATGTCCTGGGTCTAGTAAATTTCTCTCATTCTAAAAATTGATATTTTCTGATAGTGGTTCCAAATTGTGCCACCAGAAATAAAACGTAATTTTATTGTTAGTTTCAAGCAAATAGTTATGCTGGAATGATATTTGAGTAGTTAATGCTTATAACAGAAGGATCACAGACCAACAAATATAAGAGTTGGGGAGGGAGGGGTTGCAATGTTACATTTTTTTATCGCAAAAAAATGTCATTTTAAATTTGTAAAGTACAGCTTATTCTAATCACTTTGAATGGCAAATAGAAGGAGCACGTGTATTTTATTGTTCCGGAAATACACAAATGAGCGGATCAATTAAGGTATCGGTGGCAAACAACTGTGAATGACGTATTAGAGTTCAGGTAAACTTTAGGGACACTCAACCTTTGGTACATGTATGATGATGATGTCATCATATGGAGTCAATCGTGGTACGAGTAGAATGGGACGATTGATAGGATTGTTTAGACAAGGGTATAACTAGCAAGCTACATGAACTATCAGCATACTTACTTTAGCGCCATCTGTTGGAAAGACTTGAGCATCCATTTTTTACCCTTAGTGCAGTGAATCGATTTTTATTTATCAGTGATTTGAACATAACATCAATAATTATCATAGTATGTGTCGTCAAAATATTGATTTATCCACATTACTTTCATCAATATTTCCTCAAGTTTGTTCCCGTCCACTCACCATCTGCACTTCTTGGTTTGTGTCCTTCAACGCTGATTGTAAAGAGTATATGTTCAAACTTTGTGTTCCATTAATTTCACCTGCAGTGAAATAAACGCTAATTACGTTATGTCGCAGTTTTCAACCAGGTTTCAATATCCTGTGACTTTCGAATCGATACATTCGATTACAAGGCAGACCTTTTAGGCCGAGGTTGTCTTCCTTTCTCACAGTCTATTCATTTGCCCAATCAAATTGACCTCAAATCTCGGTCAGCTCAAGGTTTCTGAAGCAGAATCAGCCATATGTATTTTGTAATCAGCTGTCGCACTGCGCCTGATTATGTCTCAATTATTATGTTTGTTTTGTTCTTATTCTAATGCAAGAAACCAGTTCCTACTGTAATTGCATCTCTGTCCAATGAAAAACCCTAGCAATTTGCTAGGGAGAGATACAATTACATATAAGAGTACAATTAATCCCGAATTTGGCTAAAAATAAAAACAGAAATAGAAAGATAACCCAATTGTGAATCACTTAGCGAGAAGTACCGTAACTGTGCGTAACAGGAACCAATTATATACTCAAGCAATATTAAAATCAGCTTGACACCATCAGGATGTTAAACCAGATCACATTGACCCTGTCAGCCAGCTCCGGCCCTGGTGTTAATTGTTCCGTTGGCAGTGTGTTGACCAGGCCATTAATTTTGATGGGTATCTTAACGATGATTTAATACCTTTCAGTTTTAAATTGATGCCATGGCGAGGCATGTGTTCTCGTGTTCAGGGCGGACCTACAATATTCACTTCCAGGTATTGATCTCTATTATAGAGCAACAGAATCAGCTGCACTAGTATACATCTGCAGAAGTAAGTCTACAGTATACGTGTCTATGAAATGATCTATAGGATGGAACTACAGGTGTAGATATATGGTACACAGCTCAAGGGACAAATCTATAGCATATAGCATCAGAGACAAATCTATTGTATATATTGTAAATCTACCTCTATCAGAGGCAGCTCTATGGTATATAGCTCCAGGGGTAGATCAATAGTATATAGCATCAGAGGCAGATCTATAGTATATATTTTCAGAGCCAAACCTATAGTATATATCATCAGAAGCAGATCTATAGCTTATAGCATCAGAGGCGGATCTATAGTATATAACATGAGAGCCTGATCTGTAGTATATATTATCAGAGGCAGCTCTACAGTACTTAGCACTTTGTGCGAAATTAGGGTATGTTGTGCCAGTGAACTGGAATTAATGATGTCAGGACTGAAGAAGGATCTAGCAAAGAGCAGTTGGTACAAGAGGTGGAATGATGTAGTTGTTACAAGAGGTGAACCAAGTTGGTACAAGAGGTGGTCTAAAGTAGTTAGTAAAATAGGTAGACTAAAGTAGTTCGTACAAGAGGTGGTCTAAAGTAGTTAGTAAAATAGGTAGACTAAAGTAGTTCTTACAAGAGGTGGTCTAAAGTAGTTGGTACAAGAGGTAAACTAAAGTAGTTCGTACAAGAGGTGGTCTAAAGTAGTTGGTACAAGAGGTAGACTAAAGTAGTTCGTACAAGAGGTGGTCTAAAGTAGTTGGTACAAGTGGTGGTCTAAAGTACTTCGTACAAGAGGTGGCCTAAAGTAGTTCGTACAAGAGGTGGTCTAAAGTAGTTCGTACAAGAGGTAGCCTAAAGTAGTTCGTACAAGAGGTGGTCTAAAGTAGTTGGTACAAGAGGTGGTCTAAAGTAGTTGGTACAAGAGGTGGTCTAAAGCAGTTGGTGCAAGAGGTAGTCTAAAGTAGTTGGTACAAGAGGTAGTCTAAAGTAGTTGGTACAAGAGGTGATCTAAAGTAGTTGGTACAGGAGTAATCTAAAGTAGTTGGTACAAGAGGTAGTCTAAAGTAGTTCGTACAAGAGGTAGTCTAAAGTAGTTGGTACAAGAGGTGGGCTAAAGTAGTTAGTAAAATAGGTAGACTAAAGTAGTTCGTACAAGAGGTGGTCTGAAGTAGTTGGTACAAGAGGTAGACTAAAGTAGTTTGTACAAGAGGTGGTCTAAAGTAGTTGGTACAAGAGGTAGACTAAAGTAGTTTGTACAAGAGGTAGACTAAAGTAGTTGGTACAAGAGGTAGACTAAAGTAGTTTGTACAAGAGGTGGTATAAAGTGGTTGGTACAAGAGTTGGACTAAAGTAGTTGACACAAGTAAAAAAAAAAGAGTAAAGAGTCCCCGTCACGCCAAGTGGCGTATAGGGAATATGGTGTTAGTGACCATACATTTTACAGACCTTCAGCACATGTTTTTCTTGAGGTAATGTGGTCGGTATTACGCCCGTGTCACTTTACTTTCCCAGAAAAAAATCCGGTGCCCATTTAAGGCTGGGTGAACCCGGAAGCCGTCGGTTGGGATCGAACCCTACTTCTTGTCCTTTGTAATCCAGTTCACTAACCAGTGAGCTATCGCGGCTCAAAGTTGTTGACACAAGAAGTAAACCAAAGTAGTTGTTACAAGAATTGGACTAAAGTAGTTCACACAAGAAGTGGACTAAAGCAATCGGCACTAAAATTGGACTAAAGCAGTTGGCACTAGAAGTGGACTAAAGCAGTTGGCACTAGAAGTGGACTAAAACAGTTGGCACTAGAAGTGGACTAAAACAGTTGGCACTAGAAGTGGACTAAAGCAGTTGGCACTAGAAGTGGACTAAAACAGTTGGCACTAGAACTGGACTAAAGCAGTTGGCACTAGAAGTGAATTAAAGCCCTTGGCACTAGAAGTGGACTAAAGCACTTGGCACTAGAAGTGCAGTAAAGCACTTGGCACTAGAAGTGCAGTAAAGCACTTGGCACTAGAAGTAGACTAAAGCAGTTGGCACTAGAAGTAGACTAAAGCAGTTGGCACTAGAAGTAGACTAAAGCAGTTGGCAATTTAGAATTTCTGGCACCAGAGTGGAATGCAGGAGTTGGCACAAGAGGGAAATCACAAATGTCTGATAACAGGATGGACTAAAGCCATTGGCATATGAGGGGAAATTACAATAGAATCGTTGACACTAAAGATGAACTAAAAGATGCTATTGGCACAAAAGCTGAATTTAGAATTTCTCGCATGAAAGCTGGGGTATACTTTTCACGACTCGGTGAAGCATGTACCCATTTTTTAGGAGAATCGACTGGAGCTTGCCAGTCTGAGATTAGTCCTACGTTCTCATTTTACCATCTCCCAGCCAGTCTGAAATTAAGTCCACATTCTCATTATACCTTCTCCCAGCTTGTAGTCTCCATAAACACACACTTCCGACCGTCTGTGTTTTCCCGCGCGTTAATTCGTTGCTCAAGTCCTTGTGTTTCTGTATTTCATTCTTTCAAGATAAAAAAAAAAATCTTATCTGCTTGTGTGATCTCCCTTTTGTTCTCTGTGGTGACATAATCCCGATGCAGTGGTTGGAGCATAAATGTCAACTACAGGTCTCTAATGTGTGAATAGACAGATGAATAGACAAGAGGTTAATAGAAAGATCGATGAGTGGGTGAAACGTGGTTTGCCTGGCTCAATTGATCTGTATATTGAATGGCTGGAGAGACTGTGGGGGAATGGGGTAGTGAAAAGGGAAGGATTAGCGATGAGTTATTGTGAGGTAATTGATTGGAGGTATTTTAAGAGATTTTTACCTTGTTGTGATTTGTTTCCTGGCAGTTATTTCCAGGAAATATTTTAACAAATATTCTAAGAAAAAAATTTCGTGACTAGATGAGAGGTTGTGTCGTTTCTCTCTGTCACTTTCGTTTCTCTCTGTCTCTCTCTGTCACTTTCTATTTATTTTATTATTTTGACACAATTGTGCTCTTACTGTTCCCTGTAGAGCATAAGGTTATCTATTGCAATGTCTATGTTGGCTGACTTTCACGTTTAGAATACGTATTTTGATTGTAGTATATTCGGTGTCATTATATGATCCATGGTTTCTAGGTTTCATCTTACAATCTGTGGCTCTTGACATCACGGAACGTTCCTTGATACTTGAGTTTTATAAAACAATGATTGTACTTGAGTTTCATCATCCGATCCTTGAATCTTAAGCTTCCTCGAGGTGATAAGAAACATGAGAGAGAATTGTATGGGTGCAGGTTTGCGTAGATAATACTATGCGACACGCAAATAGTACGACACACACTGCGGAAACCAACTGAGAGTATTACACAACATGCCCTTTTTTGGAATCCCCAGGGGAAAAGACAAAGAGGAAGACCAAAGAATTATTGGAGAAAACAAATAAAAGCAGAGATGAAGATGACGGGGAAGACCTGGAATGATCTTAAATGAATGGCAAGAAACAGAACCACTTGGAAAGTGTTTGTTGAAGCCCTATACTCCACAGGTCCGATACAAGCCTTTTGTAGGAAACATAAAATAAAGTCGTCAGCCTTAAAGCAGCACCTCATATGTATGCTTGTTATGATCCTTGGCTCTTGTGTTACGTTATAGAGCTCTTGGGTTTTAACATAAAAATATTGGCTCTTGTTTCACATATAGAATCCTCACCTCTTGAGTTTTATCATCGAATCTTTTTGGTTCTCGAGTTTCATCATATAATCCTTGGCTCTTGACTTTCATCAATGAATCCTTGGCTCTTGAGTTTCATCATTGAATCCTTGGCTCTTGAGTTTCACCATATAATCCTTGACTCTTGACTTTCATCAATGAATCCTTGGCTCTTGAGTTTCATCATTGAATCCTTGGCTCCTGTTTTTCACCATATAATCTTTGGATCTTGAGTTTCATCATATAATCCTTGGCTCTTGAATTTTATCAATGAATCATTGGCTCCTGAGTTTCATCAGAGAATCGATGTTCTTGAGCTTCATCATAGAATTCTCGGCTCTTGCTTTCATTATCTAATCCTTGGCTCTTAAACTTCATCGTATGATCCTCGAGCTCATCGTCGATACCATCCCATAATACAACTCATGAACTACATTATACCATCCCATAATATAACTCATGAACTACATTATACCATCCCATAATATAACTCATGAACAACATTATTACTATCCCTGACAAATGTGCTACATTATACCATCCTTTGACTCATGATCTGTATCATAGCATTCTTTAACTCATATACTGTATCAATCAATCTTGTCTCAGAGCTATATGATGTCCATCCTAAGATTATTGACTCATGTGGTTCATGCTATGACCAGTGTCTACACAGGTTCTTTACGGTTTCATAGGATACAGGGTATCGTGACGTGTCCACTGTACATGAGTTATTTATTCATATATTTTTATTTTATGAATAAAATACTATATAGAAAATACTAGATAGCTTGGTGTCATGGCATGGACAACAGTCAACAACATAACTGATGCAATGCACTGTAGATAGAAGATTGTGGGAGGACATGATCGCCTGCGCCAACCGGTATGGCACATGATGATGATGAATAAAAACAGGCAGCAATCAAGCAACAAATTATAAATAGTATTTGGAGATGGTCTGGACACACACTAAGAAAACCCGAAGCGTGTAAAAGCACGACAGGCGCTGTCATGGAATCCACAAAGAAAAAGAAAGTAGGCCCAGGAATTCAAGAAGAAGAAAAATCATTGAAATCTTCAAGAACATTGGGCTAGACTAGGAGAAATTTGAGATAATGTCAAAGAATAGAAATAAATGGAAATATCTTGTCCGTGGCTTATGCTCCAAGAAGGGGTATCAAGGGCATTGATTGATTGATTTTATTTATTTACCTTTTAGCTAAACCAGTGTTCTCGTATCTGGTTTATGACAACAGTGGAAGGGTTTGGATGTTCAAGGTGAGATTAAGGAGGAAGAAAATATGAGGAGATTTGGAGTAGAGTGATATTGAGAGCAAGGCCGGAAAAATATTAAGTGTTGGAGTGGGGAGATGAAAGGAGTTGTGGATAGATAAATGTATGTGGAAAGATAGAATATAGATTTGTAGAAAGGAGGGAAAGATGGAAAGTTTGAGAGAGATAGAGCGAGGGTTAGAAATGAAGAGAAATAGGGGAAATTTATAAGAAAAATTGATAGATTTAGAAAAGGGGGAGAGAGATATATATATAGAGTGATAGATGGTGTAGAATGATGGAAAGCGAGAGGATGGAGAGATTGAAAGATCAGAGAAGGGAGATATATGGAGAGACAGATGGAGAGAGTGTGGAGATTGCTAAAACGAGGAGTGGAGAAAGAGGAGAGAGTTGATGGAGTTGATGAAGAAAAAAGAGAGGTGGAGATAGCGGAGAGATTTGAAGAAAGAGTTGAAGAAACGAGACTGGTTGAGATAGTGGAGAGATTTGATGAATGAGTTGAGGAAAAGAGAGAGGTGGAGATCGCGAAGAGATTTGATGAACGAGTTGAAGAAAAGAGAGGTGGAGATAGTGGAGAGATTTGATGAATGAGCTGAGGAAAAGAGAGAGGTGGAGATAGTGGAGAGATTTGATGAATGAGCTGAGGAAAAGAGAGAGGTGGAGATAGTGGAGAGATTTGATGAATGAGCTGAGGAAAAGAGAGAGGTGGAGATAGTGGAGAGTTTTGATGAAAGAGTTGAAGAAGCGAGAGTGGTTGAGATAGTGGAGAGATTTGATGAAAGAGTTGAAGAAACGAAAGTGGTTGAGATAGTAAAGAGATTTGATGAAAGAGCTGAAGAAAAGAGAGAGAGGTGGAGATAGTGGAGAGATTTGATGAAAGAGTTGAAGAAAAGAGAGAGAGTTGGAGATAGTGGAGAGATTTGATGAAAGAGTTGAAGAAACGAAAGTGGTTGAGATGTTGGGGAGATTTGATGAAAGAGTTGAAAAAAAGAGAGAGAGTTGGAGATAGTGGAGAGATTTGATGGAAGAGTTGAAAAAGAGAGAGAGAGGTGGAGATAGTGGAGAGATTTGACGAAAGAGTTGAAAAAAAGAGAGAGAGTTGGAGATAATGGAGAGATTTGATGAAAGAGTTGAAGAAACGAAAGTGGTTGAGATAGTAAAGAGATTTGATGAAAGAGTTGAAGAAAATAGAGAGTTGGAGATAGTGGAGAGATTTGATGAAAGAGTTGAAGAAAAGAGAGAGGTGGAGATAGGGGAGAGATTTGATGAAAGAGTTGATGAAAAGAGAGAGGTGGAGATAGAAATGAAGAGGTATGAGAGTTATAGAGAGAAAGGAGAGAGAGAGAGAGAGAGAGAGAGAGAGAGAGAGATTGTGACACATCAAACTAAGTATGACGTTAACAGTGTCACGAGACATAAGAATACGTGTCACTTTCTTATATCACTTAATATCCCCATCACAATGGAGTCCGTATTGATCGATGGACGGGGTGATTGACAGCTGAACGTTTATCGATTATAATCGAAGGTAGGCCGTTTAGATTGATCTGCTGTGCGCGCGTCTGTCGTCTTGTCTCCGGCCACAAGTCGATAAGGCGTAGAAGGCAATCAATTTACTGACTAATTGGGTTGCGAAATATGATGCCATTGATTCGCTATTTCATGCGTTTATATATTTCACGTTTTGTTTCGAATTCTCGTTCATTGCAGGTATGAACACATTCTCACTAAATCGCATCTATTTATTATGGTCGTGTAACTGAAAAGTAGGGAACAGAACCCGGTCGTGGTTAATGCTGAGGTCAACGGTCTCATCTGCGATAACACCGATGAGAAAGATGCAGTCATCTATGCTGACGGATCTGTAATACGACACCAAAGAAGTGCATGGGCATTTACAGCACGCTCGGCAGGCAGAATAGTCAAGGAAGACAGTGGTGTATACGTCGTGACCACTAGTAGCATAACAATGGAGGTGGTGGCAGTGACCAAGGCATTCAAATGGTTAGAATCACAAGACTATACCCACGCATGTATGCTGAGTGATTCGATAAGCATGATAAAAAAAGTGGAGGCAGGCTCAGTACGCATGCAATGGGTAGAGTCGTTGCAGAAATCCAAAATACGTAAGGTCGCCTTTGTCTTTGTCCCTGGACATGCGGGAGTAAGGGGAAATGAAAGAGCGGACAGGTTGGCTAGCTGCGCTGTCGTTGAGGACGGGCAACCAATGGATCGGGCGGACACCATCAATGCCCTCCGAGATGTGGGAAGAGCACAGGACTTCGACAAACACAGATCCACGTCACTTCTTCGGATGATGGAAATGGGAGTTATGGTGGGCACAGCCAGAAATGAGAAACTTAGTGGCCGTGTAAGAAGACTTATCAACCAACATAGAACTGGAGTCGTCAGTCGCTGGACACTGCGGGAATTGCTGAGGCGGGGATCTGAGCACCTATGGACATGTTCGGAGTACAATGATGATGACCCGCAAATAACTCAATAACTGAAATCGGTCTTATGTTTAAATTGCATTGCTTCTGTTTATTATGGTCGTGTAACTGAAATCGGTCTTATGTTTAAACTGCATTGCTTCTGTTTATTATGGTCGTTTAACTGAAATCGGTCTTATGTTTAAACTGCATTGCTTCTGTTTATTATGGTGGGTAGACTGAAAGTGCACTGCCTGTGTTTATTACCGTTGTATAACGGAATTCAATCTGATGTCATAGAGCTCTTGTTTATTATTATTATACAGCTGAATTCAATCTTGTGTCATAATGCATCACCTCTGTTTATTATTACCGTAAGCAAAATTCGATCTATGTCATAGTGCACTGTTTCTAATTTTGTTTATTATCTTTCTTTAGCTGAAAACGGTCTATTTTCATTTTATTCTATTTTTGATCCTATTCACGTAAAACTAAACTCATTGTTATGTCATGTTATTGTTTTGTAGAGATGAATAGAGTCACATTGATAACAAGACTTTCCCAGACAAATGAAGTCTGTCATTAGGTCATCTGTATTTCTCTGTCATTAGATTTTTTGCATTTCTCTATCATTAGACTATCTGTATTTCTTTATAATTAGATTATCTGTATTTCTATATCATTAGATTATTTGTATTTATATTTCATTACGTCATCTGTATTTCTCTGTCATGAGATTTTTTGTATTTCTCTATCATTAGATCATCTATATTTCTCTATCATTAGATTATCTGTATTTCTTTATAATTAGATTATCTGTATTTCTATATCATTAGATTTTTTTGCATTTCTCTATCATTAGACTATCTGTATTTCTTTATAATTAGATTATCTGTATTTCTATATCATTAGATTATTTGTATTTATATTTCATTACGTCATCTGTATTTCTCTGTCATGAGATTATTTGTATTTATCTATCATTAGATCATCTATATTTCTCTATCATTAGATTATCTGTATTTCTTTATAATTAGATTATCTGTATTTCTTTATCATTAGATCATCTATATATAGTGGAGAGATTAGATGAAAGAGTTGAAGAAACGAGAAGGATAACATAATAGGAATCATGAAGAAAGGCACCCAAAACAGACACAGAGAGAAACACATAAAAGAAAAACACACAAACTACAACTACCCACAGGACTCCTGGTCACACATACACACAGATGGCTCCGCTACAAACGCCACCAGAAATGGAGCAGGAGGTGTGTTTCTGAAGCTGAAAATCCAGGTAGAGATCATCAAGTCAATAGCTACTGGAAAATTGTCAAACAACTATAAAGCAGAATCTGAAGCCCTCAATTACGCTGCAAAACTGGCTATCCATTACAAAATTAACATGCACCAGAAATTGGTGATACTAACTGATGCTTTGTCAGTTATAACAATTCTTTAAAAAAAAACAGGAACAACGAACTAGATGACCTGAGAACAACCCTAGGCCAACTGTGCAATAACTTCCAGAGTGGTCATCCAGTGGATACCATCACACTGTAATATACACGGAAATGAACACGCAGACAAATTAGCTACAGAGGGAGGGAGATTACCACAAGAGAACCTTCTGGTCAGCTACGATGAAGCCAAATCCATCATCAAAGCCAGTACCATGAAAAATGGAAACGAGAACACCCAAAGTATAACGAGAGGGATGGATACCATCAACTATCAAGGAGGGATCAAGTCATCATACTTCGCCTACGCACTGGCCACAACAGAATGAGAAGCCACATGTTCATCAAACTCAAAATAGGAACTACCAGCCTATGCCACTGTACACTGGACAACATGACAACAAAACATGTTCTACAGGATTGTCCCCAGTACACAGACCTGAGAAGGCCAATGTGGTCCACATCCACTTCCCTGGAAGAGAAACTATATGGGGCAACCGAATCACTGAAACAGCTGCCTTCATAAGAAAGCCCGAAGTCCTAGTCTGAATGAGCCATGATCGCAGAAGAAGAAAATGATGTTTTTTTCACATGGCCAAATTATATTATTTTTCTATATTCTTAATTAATTAATTATTATCAATAAGTTTTTTGTCGAGTTCTTGCAACATTGACGAGTTTATTCTTGCCACCGTCCATTTGAGAACACATGAGAGTGATGAATTTATTTCCTTCTTTTATTGAAACAACATCTTCATTTTCTTCTTCTGCGATCATGGCTCATTCAGACTAGGACTTCGGGCTTTATTATGAAGGCAGCTGTTTCAGTGATTTGGTTGTCCTGTATAGTTTATCTTCCAGGGAGGTGGGTGTGGACCACATTGTCCTTCTCAGGTCTGTGTATTGGGGGGCAATCCTGTAGAACATGTTTTGTTGTCATGTTGTCCAGTGTACAGTGGCATTGGCTGGTAGTTCCTATTTTGAGTTTGGTGAACATGTGGCTTCTCATTCTGTTGTGGCCAGTGCGTAGACGAAGTATGATGACTTGATCCCTCCTTGATAGTTGATGGTATCCATCCCTCTCGTTATACTTTAGGTGTTCTTGTTTCCATTTCTCATGGTACTTGGCCTTTCATGATGGCTTTGGCTTCATTGTTGCTGACCAGATGGTTCTCTTGTGGTGATCTCCCTCCCTTTCTAGAGAGTTTATCTGTGCGTTCGTTTCCTTGTATATTACAGTGTGATCGTATCCACTGGATGACCACTCTCTTGAAGTTATTGCACTTATAGTGCAATATAGTAGTTATTGGTCAAGGGTTGTAACAGGTCATCTAGCTCGTTGTTTCTCAGGTTTCTTAGAGCTGTTATGACTGAGAGTGCGTCGGTCATCACTGGTTTCTTGTGCATGTTAATTTTGTGTTGAATTGTAAGTTTTGCGGCATCTTTGAGGGCTTCAGTTTCTGCTTTATAGTTGTTTGATAATTTCCCAGTAGTTATTGACTTGTTAATCTCTTCCTGATTATTCAGCCTTAAAAACACACCTCCGTTTCTAGTGGCGTTTGTAGCAGAGCCATCCGTGTTTATGGGGGGGGGGGGGGAGAGAGAACCAGGAGCCTTTTGGGTATTGTCTATGTGTTTTTCTACAGTGTGTGCTTGAGTGCCTTTTTTTCATGATTCCAAATATGTTTTCCTTAAGTTCTGGTATTTTATATTTCCCGTGGATAGTCATACAGGATGACAAACGGGGTTTGGCATTGTTCTAATCTACACCTATAGAGATGATAGAAACAGTAATTGGTCTTCAACCTTTGGAAGATAAACGAAAAAATAAAATAATGCAACAAGCGGAGAAATACAAAAGGCTCCCTAATTACCCCGTGCTCCAAAGAATAATCAGCTTCGGAAAAGAAATAATGAAGAGGAGCAACTTCATGGCAATCTCCATAGAAGTGAGAACTAGCGACCCAGTACTGTAAAACGACATAATGAAATAGAGAAAATAATTATGGAGGGCATAGACCCAGGTAAAGGAAGGGGGCGGGGAAGAAATAAAACTTAGAAGAGAGTGGATGTAAGATATCACAGACGAGCTGTAATAGACTGGCTCAGAGGCTAGGTATCTCGCGCAGGCACAAAGAGAACCCAAAAGTAGCTTTCATGGAAGCCAAGTTCAAAAATGAACAAGCTGGGTGATGATAATGATGGTGATGATAATGATGATGATGGTGATGATAATGATGATGATGGTGATGATAATGATGATGATGGTGATGATAATGATGATGATGGTGATGATAATGATGATGATGGTGATGATAATGATGATGATGGTGATGATAATGATGATGATGTTAAAATAAAATCGAAGCGAAACATGCGGTCTAATTGTGGTTTTCTTCTTCTTCTTGTGCGATCATGACTCTGTCAGAGTATGATTCCGGACTCTCTCACGAAGGCAGTTGTCTGTTTAAGTGATTCGGTTGCCCCATATAGTTTCTCTTCCAGGGAGGTAGGTGTGATCCACATTGTGCTTCTCAGGTCTGTGTACTGGGGGCAATCCTGTAGAACATGTTTTCATCTCTCTCTGTAGCATTGTAAATAATGTTACTTTTATGTTACACCAAACAGCTATTGCAGAGACATAGTCTCCTGCCTCCTGTGTGCATGGCACTTGATAATGATAATGCTATCTAGCACAAACTCATGGTCACCGGAATAATTCACAGCGATAGAAAGCCCATCCCGTGTCATATCTTAACTGCTGTCAAGTGCGGCCCGATATGTTGTTTCCCCTATCTATGTACTGAGTTGCAAACTGGCTGCCTTATAACAATGGCCGCTTTATCTGCTTCGTTTGTTGTCTCCCGGCGTTGTTCTTTGTCTCTACCCGCCCCTTCAGGTCGCAGGCTAGAAAAGGCAGCGTCTTGTCAACTGTCGTGTGGAGAAATGCTTTGTGTCAGCCGCTGGTGATTAGTCAGAATTTGCTTCACAACAACAAAAAAAAAGAAGTATTAAAACATATCTCTTGTGTTTTCTCACCTCGTGTGTCTGTGTCAACGTCTGTGTATGTGCTTGCAATATTCGCCCTTATGTTTGTGCTGCAATCGTAATAATAATGATTATTATTACATATATATATATATATATCATCATCATCATGTACCCTGCCGGTTGGCGTAGGCGATCATGTCCCTCCACAATCTTCTATCTATAGTGCATCGTATCAGTTCTGTTGTTGACTGTTTTCCATGCCATGACACCAAGCTATCCAGTATTTTCTCTCTTTGTCGTCCGCGATCTCTCTTTCCTTTTATTTTGCCAGTTGTAACCAAGTATTCCAATTTTCCTCTTCTCATGATGTGCCCGAAAAATGTTGATTGCTTCTTTCTGATGTTTTTTAAGAGCTCCCTTTTTGATATATATATATATATATATATATATATATATATATATATATATATATATATATATATATATATATATATATATATCTATCTATATCTATCTATATATAATAAATCATCGCCATGTGCTATACCGGTTAACGTAGGCGATATGCCTTCTACAATCATTAGTCGTCATTGCGTCGTATCAGTTCTGTTTGTGACTTTTCACCAAGCTAATTAGTATTTTCTGTCCTTGTTTCCCGCGATATCTCTTTCCTTGTATATTGCCGATTGTAACCAAGTTTTCAAACATTGCTTCTTCTCATATCCCACAAATGTCAATTGTTTCTTTCCGATGTTTTTAGAAGCTCTCTTTTTGTACTGGACTTGAATTTCTTCATTGGTCTTTTTTGTCTATCGTGGGAACTTTCGACATTCATACGAGAAATCCAATCTCTGTGGTCTTTAGTTGCTTTTCAGTTGTTTGTTCTGCAGTCCACGATAGTAATATGAACTTTCTCACTTCTTTTGATATAGAATTAAATAGTTGGACAATATGAACTTTCTCACTTCTTTTGATATAGAATTAAATAGTTGGACAATATGAACTCTCTCACTTCTTTTGATATAGAATTAAATAGTTGGACAATATGAACTCTCTCACTTCTTTTGATATAGAATTAAATAGTTGGACAATATGAACTCTCTCACTTCTTTTGATATAGAATTAAATAGTTGGACAATATGAACTCTCTCACTTCTTTTGATATAGAATTAAATAGTTGGACAATATGAACTCTCTCACTTCTTTTGATATAGAATTAAATAGTTGGACAATATTTTGGCAACTGGCAGAAGCAAAAGAGATAAGAGACACAATGAGAGATTGAATACAAGACAGCGTGAGGGAATAACTTGATAGAAAGAGCATCATAATTAATCAACAAATGTGAATACAGAATGCTGTGAGGAGACATGGTCACATTAGCCGTTAATAATAACTAGCTACATTGTGAACACATTATTCTATAGCTAATCTTAGAACACTTTTATTACGTTATTTTATGAAAATGCACATTTTTGACATTAATTTAATTTCAGTTGTTTTGTTTTTGGTACCGGACTATTAATATTTATAATCTTGCTCACTTGAATTTTTTCAAGTTTAAAAATGATTCCAATTTGAATCCATCACACACGAGATGAATGAGCGGAGCTTCTTCCTTTCTTTCTCTCTTGAGTGAATTCAGATTGTTAGAAGCTTTCTTGCCTTTTTCTAAGAGTAATGAGTTTCAATTCTGTTAACTTTCTTTCATTAACGTCGGAATTACAGAGTTGTAATCCGACTATTCCCCAAAGAATGACGGGTTAATAATCCTTTCATTCTGTTCCATGAATAAAAATTTATAATAGTTATATATTTTTTATGAAAAGAAATAATCTTTCTAATTATCATATAAGTAAGAAATGAACATTGTCAATCGCTGCTATAGAAGTGACAAGTTATTTATAAGTCTAGTTTAGGCTGTAACCAAAAGGAATATAATTTCTTCATAATTAATTGTAATAAATATAATCATATAAATAAATATTGTATAATCACGTACTGCTTTGAAAGTGATACTTTTGTATACAATTTAACATATTATAAGGAGTATATTAGAAAAAGGAGGGGAGAGAAGCCGGTCCAGCTTGAGATGAAGAGACACAATGAAAACTTAAAACATAATATAATAAGAATGGTTGAGGAAAAGCAAGAAATAGAAATTACAATTATGTTAGAAAGTTGAGAAATAGAATTCAAAATTATGTTAGAAAAGGGAGAAATAGAATTCAAAATTATGTTAGAAAAGTGAGAAATAGAATTCAAAATTATGTTAGAAAAGTGAGAAATAGAATTCAAAATTATGTTAGAAAAGTGAGAAATAGAATTCAAAATTATGTTAGAAAAGTGAGAAACAGAATCTAAAATCTTGGTAGTGAAGCGAGAAAATTTATCTAAACTTTTGTTAGAAAAATGAAAAATAAATTCTAAAATCTTATTTGAAAATCGAGAAATATAATCGCAAATCTCCATCGACACCAGAAGGAGCACACAAAAATGTAGAGATTAGAAGACGAAGATATTTCGTTACATTTTTTTGTTTTATTTTGTTACAAATTACGTCCAATTTTAAACATTTTAGTCTTTTTGAAAATAATAAATAATAAATAACACAATAAATAACGTAATGAAAGTGTTGTAAGATTAGCTATAGAGTAATGTGTTCAAGCTATAGAGTAATGTGTTCACAATGTTGCTAGTTATTATTAATGAGATAGAGGGAAGCAAAGTGAAAAAAATAACAGACAGCTTAAGAGAATGGCTTGGCAGAAGGTCAACAACAGAAATGATAAATAGCTGCCGAGATCGAAAGTTGTGGAGAGACATGATCACCTTCGCCAGTAGGCCCGGTACTTGATGATGATGATGATGATTATTATTAATGGCTTATGTGATCATGTCTCCCCAAAGCATTATGTATCCACATTATTTCTGCGAATAATGGTGGTTATACATGTTGCTTTCTTCCTTATTTGAATTAGTTAACTATTTAATTACTCAGCTAATAGTTAGCTACCTAGTTCCTAGTAGGGAGCCGCGATAGCTCAGTGGTTAGTGCACTGGACTACAAAGGACAAGAGGTAGGGTTCGATCCTAACCGACGGCTTCCGGTTCAACCAGCCATTAATGGGTACCGGATTTTTTTCTGGGAAAGTAAAGCGGCACGGGCGTAATACCGACCACATTACCTCAAAAATCATGTGCCGAAGGTCTGTAAATTGTATGGTCACTAACACCATATTCCTTATACACCACTTGGCGTGACGGGGATACTTTGCTTGACTTTTAGTTTCTAGTTAGTAAATTCTGTAGATGAACTTCTATAGTAAATTACTGCACTGCGCGCATTAAGCGATAATAAATTAGTTTTACTTTAACTCGTAAACTAATGTATAATCCCTCTTCCTATTTCCGCTAGAAATTTTATTAGAGGATTTTATTTTATACTTTCCATCTGTCTTCTGCAAATGCAATTTTTATGTCTTCAGATATTCCTTTTGAAAAGTCAAATTTCATGTCAACCACTGAAGAATCTTCAACAGCATAATAATGGCTGTATGTGGTCTCTAACTCATAGCTGCTGCCAGTCAGGTTTTGAGGTAACAACATAAGATCAAGAACGTACTCCACCTTGCAGCTGTACCTAGGGAAACAGAAACCATTTTGGTCAAACGAGTTTGGACAGAAGAAGGACGGAAATCGCGTACTCAAAAAAAATGCCATTGGTTATTGGTTATTGGTTATCGGTAAGGCCTCGGTATCACTGCAAACGAATTAAAATCCATAATTTCTCAACCGCCCGTGCCAGTGGAATCATCCGAATTACTAACTCATCTACCAAACAAAGAAAGGTAACTGTAATCCCCCATCGTAGCAGTCTCAGCACACGCCAAAAGACATAAGGCGAAACCGCGCAGAAAATGAACACAGCCAACTGTTCCCTGAGATACGATATCATCATTCATCGTAAACAATTGGAATATCGAAACATGATCAAAACGGATGAGACACACAGCTCACGGTGTGCACTTAACTTAACTCAGTAGCTCCTGCAACAAGCCGGAATATAACTCATTTATGATATGAGTTTAAAGCATAATAAAATTATAGTTACATAAAGTGATATATAATAATGTGATTTTAAAAAAATGCCATGTCGAAGACTAATGTTTAGCCCGGAAAGGCGCAGATATCACGCCTATGTCGTAATCTAGCGACACAATGCATCTACTCTGGTTCAATTTTTTTTTTATGGCGGACAATGAAGAGAAAATCGTTTGATAAATACAGATGAATAAAAAGATATAATCTGTCAATACTTGGTTTTTACAATACTTGGTTTTCACAATACTTGGTTTTCACAATACTTTTTTTTTTCACATTACTTGGTTTTCACATTACTTGGTTTTCACAATACTTGGTTTTCACATTACTTGGTTTTCACATTACTTGGTTTTCATGTCTCTTTTCATAACTTATTCCTTCTCTTAATCATCGCCAATGTTTGTGGAAATTCCTACATCACTAAATGCTTGTGGAGTTTTCCGAAACTCGAAAAACAAGTAGATTGTCTCTCACTTTAGAGGGATGTCGTTTTTGGATTGTAGTTGTTGTGGCGTTACGTTTAAGATGCCCTCTTTACGTTCAAAGTACTTGCTTCGAGTTTGATGTAAAAATATTTGATGTATATTTATTTGTATCATGTGATTACATGTTTCTTAGATGCGAAAGCTTGCGCCTATCAATAATAAAGCTTAGATAGGTAAGGATGTCAAATATAAGCTCGTCCATTGCTTGATAGAATACATGTCTAAGGAACAGATAAGAGATGAATCAAAACAAAAAAACGTGTCGAGTTTTATAAGAAGAAGGCGTTGGAAATACATCAATCATGTGCTGAGAATGAATGAAGAAAAACATCCCCCACGTGAAACCCATCTGGTTAAAAAGTAAAAAAAAAAAACAAGACAGACCAAAATAATCGCTATGCAGAATAATTACTTGGGACGGCTCAACCATGGGACAAAGAAATAACAAAAACTACAAGACCTGTCAGCATATCGTCAATCGTGGAGGACTATGATTTCATCCACTTGTGCAGTCTTTGACCCGAGAGGAAAATGAATGAATTAATTGCAGTTAACAGAACAACTATTGCATTTCAAATATAAAAAAAAAAGTGGCAAGTGACAAAGAATTTGACTCTTGACCCAAGTTTCTATTCATGGTTAAAAGTTTTACTCGCAACCTTTATTTCTGATCCTGACTACACATTGTACTGATGGTCTAATATTTTACTGATGACCAACGATTATATTTATGACCAAAAGTTCTATTTTTGACTGAATGTTCTACTTGCGTTTGAATGTTCTACTTGCGACTGAATGTTCTACTTGCGACTGAATGTTCTCCCGTGACATGTGACGGGGAATACGGTTCGATCCCACTTCAGACTGTCTATTATTCTTCGTTTTTTTTTCTGTTGTTGATCATTTGTGGATTTTTTGTCCGACGGAGTAAACATACTACTTCCCCTGAAAGGATTCATTGGGTTATTTATCCCCAACAGTTTTTGAGGTCTTGATGGTGCTTGTCCCATTAGGCAGTCATTGTAACGCGCGCACTGTTTCCACGCGTATCCCGCGAATAGATAGAGTGAAGTCTTGATCAGGTTTGTGTTGCTGGCTCTGCTGGCCTCACGATGGTCGGCTCATTGCTTGTTCCCAAGAAGAAAAACACATCAAAATGAACCACGCCTCACTGTGTAAAAGTAAAGTACCCCCGTCACGCCAAGTGGCGTATAGGGAATATGGTGTTAGTGACCATAAATTTTACAGACCCTCGACACATGATTTTTGGGGTAATGTGGTCGGTATTACGCCCGTGCCGCTTTACTTTCCTAGAAAAATATCCGGTACCCAATAAAGTCTGGGTGAATCGGAAGTCATCGGCTGGGATCGAACCCTACCTCTTGTCCTTTGTAGTCCAGTTCACTAACCACTGAGCTATCGCGGCCGTCCGTCTCACTGTGTGGTATATAGGAAAAGCGGCAATAGTGTCCATATTTTTTTCACTTGTCAATTAAAAAAAAGGTATATGGTCAACATTACGCCGGTGCAGTGTTTCTTTCCTAAAACAGTCCAATATACCATTTAAAGGCTAAAAGAACATGGACGCTACTTTTCATGATAAAATGCGACCTTTTATCCTATATTCAATTCTATTATAGAACCAGTTTCATTGCAGTCAGGAATTTCTGCACCACGTGCCACAGCTATTCCCAAAATGCATCGGTAAATTCTGTTGACAAGGTCGCTCCGTGCACGCTCACTCGACTGCACGGACGACGTTTTCTTTTCCTCATTGATACTAACAAGTTAAGGTTCCCTCCACGCCATTCTATGTGTGCAGAAGATATATTATTAGTGACCATTTTTTTTCCATTACCACGGCACATTTTTCCATTACCACGGCACATTTTTCCATTACCACGGCACATTTTTCCATTACCACGGCACATTTTTCCATTACCACGGCACATTTTTCCATTACCACGGCACATTTTTCCATTACCACGGCACATTTTTCCATTACCACGGCACATTTGTCCATTACCACGGCACATTTGTCCATTACCACGGCATATTTTTTCATTACCACGACACATTTCAGATGATGTAGTCGGTATTATCGTGGGCCGCGCATACTCTAGGAAACATCTCTGGTACACATTTTTAGGTGCTGAATGAACTCCAGAGCCTTGTTGGTCAGAAAAATCGCAACTTTAAGGAATTGATCCACGACCCATCTTATCTGGAAGCGAGCACATTAATTACTCAGCCACCGAGGCACCTAATAATGCTGCAATGTAATAGATAAAAGAAGTTTTATACGAAACACAATCTTACCGTTTTGTTACATGTATGACGTCACTATGAAACACATTTTCAGTTTTGATGTAGCCAGTGTTCAATATTAAACCTCGACTTTACAGAATCCAATAGAGTGATTGTAGGTAGCGATAATGGGACACGTTGATGAAATCTGTCAGTAGTGCCCCAGCAATCCCATGATTACTGGATGGAGAAGGAAGGAAACTGATTCATATCAGGAAGGAATATTAGTCATGACAGCTCCAAATTGATGGACAAAGAGATCTATTGGACCCCAGTTTGAGAATCATCGCCCTGCAAGAGTCTGTTGTTTTTCGATTGACTGTTGACATGTCTCCCCCCCCCCCCCCCCCCCGCCCCCGGATGCGTTATTCATGTTTTAGTTTCCTTCTATCAGATTGCATGCCATTTGTTATTTAATATTATGTGACACTTGAACTGACGTAGTCTTTATAATACTAGCAGTGCGTACATTTGTAAACTGAGAATGAGAACTTGCAGTGCTAAATAGAACAAGAAATATATGGATGCGATATATATTTCATCTTTAAATGATTTCCAACCTTTGGCTCTTCCACCACTTCGTGTTCTTGAAAAATGCGAGGAAGGAATATCACATAGATGACATTTTTCATTACAATTATTTTTACAGAAAAATAATCACGAATATATTCAACATTTTACCTCAATTGGCTTTTAGTATACACACGGGTCGCATATTACTTGAACTATTATAAAAAGGGGTTGGATTTATGTAGCATGATATATTAAAAGGTTATTATTCTGTGTTACTTGATTGTTATCAAGGGATAGGGTCACTGGTTGCTAGGGTCACTGGTTGCTTCGCTATTACAAAGAGGGATCGAGACAATTAAAGGTTTGTGGAACTGACTTATTATTTTTTTCTATTTTACATAACTTTCACAATGTGTATATGAACGTTCCTTTTGTAAACAATTTCATTTAATCTCTTGAACTAAATAAATCGAATAGATATAGTAGAAGTAAGCAGCGCATACAAATTGTATGTTATAGCTTTAAGAAGATAAGAGAGGGATAAATTAGAAGACGTTTTGACTTGAAAGTCTTCATCATTGGTAAATGCTACACCAATTTTAATGAGATATTTAAACAGTGGAGACCAGTGTACACCTATCAGTTGGCAACAAATCTGGTCTGCAAAAGCAAGAGTAAACCACAGAGATGATGTGGCTGAGAAATGCGCTTGGAGTGATTAGAAAAGGCGGAATCAGAAATGCTGTCATAAGAGGAAGAGAGGGCATAGAACCAATCCTAAACTGCATACAGAAACAAGAAATAAAATGGTTTGCACATCTAGAAAGAATACCATATGATCCGTTACCATACAAGGCATATATTAAAATAGGAGAAGGGAGCAAGAGATAGGCCCAGAGTAAGATGTACAGAACATCAAAGAAACGCTACAACACAGTCTGTTGGCAAAGGTTGAGGCTGATCCAGGTAACAACTGGAGCCTTGTATCCCCCTCGACACCCAAATGGGCACACGTTGAAGTAAGGAAGAATGAAGAAGATCAAGATAACAAGTTTATGCCACGTGCATGATTATATACATGTATATTTATGTCTATTTTCTGGGCGAATAAGAGCACAGTAGTAGCAAGATCTGGATGGATGGATGGATGTGTTCGCCCAATGACTAAAGTATTCTAGAGTATTCGTAGACTGTAGACTTCCTCTTCGTCATCCGCCCTTAAAAGGACGTTAAGTGGACGTGTTTGCGTTGTGTTGTAGTTTGCAGTGTAACACTGTGATATTTGCGCCTTTCGGCCCAACACATCCGACTTCAGCACGACGTTTTTGAGTACCGGGTTGTCTTCCCTCTTCGATCCCTGCTCGCTTGGCCAGACTAGACAGGTTAGTCTGTTACTGGAGGCACCGCGGAGAGGTGGAGTAGGGTCTGGTTCACCTATCCTGGCGCAAGCCATCAGCTATGAGTCGCTGACAACTTCCAGCTCTGGTGCTGGGAGGCGCGCTTTCGCCTCCAAACTAGCAAGATCTGAAACAAAACAAAGAAAGTATTTTCATTTTTAACATCACAGTGGATGTTACAAATAACAAAACAGAGTCTCATTGCCACAAGTGGATGATAACGATGCAAATGTCGCTTTCCACCAATTTCATTAAGAGGAACAGGAAGTTCGATTTATTTACTTCCTTTCTGTTGCTGAGTCATAATACCAGTAAATTGTTAATGAAACAGGAACGTTATATTTTGTTAAAACTCAAACAGAAGATTTAAATTAGCAGCTGATTGATTTTATTAGCTGCTGAATCAGGCACATTTTAAATCTGGGAAGCCGCATAATATTACAGCCCTTGTCATAACCTTATTAATCCCTCAATTGCGTCACGTTCAACTACTGGTGTGTTTGATCTCAGTTTAAAATAAATATTTCATTAGCAGTGCCAACTCTTGAACCTAGACGTTATTAACCAATTTATAATGTTTAAATATGGTCTTGCCTATGTTTATCCATTGATTTGATGACTCGTCGAAAGAACATAACGCACACACCCTGTTGAAACAACATCAACGGACACACCCTGTTGGAAAAAAAAAACCATAACGGACACAAACTATTCTCCCCACAGCTTTGCGTCTGTAAAGTGACGAACTAGAGACTCGTTCATTCCGTGGTTTTGTGCCATTTCAGCAATAATAGCAAGTTCTTATTGTTGCAAGAATAATCTAGAGAATGTTGTCCATATCACACATCCTTGTTCCTGGCATCTTTAGTAATTTTGCGATAGGATGAGTTTCCCTTCGTTTCTCACCACTTCCGCAAATTTCTCTGTGATTATTGTTATCAGACCTAAATATGGCGTCTCAGATTTTGTTTCTTAATATGTACACATACTATGTGAGATGTTCGTCATGCAGACAATTCTCTCAGATTTTGTTTCTTAATATATACACACATACTATGTGAGATGATCGTCATGCAGACCATTCTCTCAGATTTTGTTTCTTAATATATACACACATACTATGTGAGATGATCGTCATGCAGACCATTCTCTCAGATTTTGTGATCCCTGTATCTGTACGTATGGAATGCGCAGAGTTATTGCAGAAGTCAAAAATATGTACGGTCACCTTTGTTTGCGTCCCAGGACATGCGGGAGTACGGGGAAATGAAAGAGCGGACAGGCTGGCTAGCTGTGCTATTGTTGAGGACGGTCATCAAATGGATCGGGCGGACATCATCAATGCCCTCCGAGAAGTGGGAAGAACACAGGACTTCGACAACCATGAGTTCAAGTCACTCCTTCGGAAGAAAGAGATGGAGTTAAGATGGGCACAGCCAGAAACGAGAAACTTGGTGGGCGTGTAAGAAGACTAATCAACCAACGCAGAACTGGAGTCGTCAGTCGCTGGACACTGCGAGACTTGCTGAGGAGGGGATCTGAGCATCTATGGACATGTTCGGAGTGCAATAATGATGACCCACTAATAACTCAATAACATGTGTACATCTATGGACATGTTCGGAGTGCAATAATGATGACCCACTAATAACTCAATAACATGTGTACATCTACGTACATGTTCGGAGTGCAATAATGATGACCCGCTAATAACTCAAAAACATGTGTACATCTATAGACCACAAATCCAATCTGACACATTTGTCTATGTCTATTGACTTCACGCACGTAAGAATTAATAACTTTTTTTGTGTGATTATATAACAGACATGCTTAAAGTATCGTTGAATCAGTCATTTTAAAGGACCATCTATCAAATATAAAATACTAAGAAAACATTTTTCTTTTTAAATTGCCCATTCTATCGGTAGTGTATGTAAATAGCCTCATAGCGCTATTTGGTTCTTGAAACGGAGATATACACCATCATTCCTGTAGTGTCAGTTAGTACTCACAGATCTCTTTCTTGCTGTGTCAGCTAGTACTCTCATGAGATCTCTTTCTTGTTGTGTCAGTACTCTCAGATATCTTTCTTGTGTCAATTAGTACTCTCATGAGATCGCTCTCTTGTTGTCCCAGTTAGTACTCTCATGAGATCTCTCTCTTGTTGTCCCAGTTAGTACTCTCATGAGATCTCTCTCTTGTTGTGCCAATTAGTACTCTCATGAGATCTCTCTCTGTTGTGCCAGTTAGTGCTCTCATGAGATCTCTCTCTTGTTGTGCCAGTTAGTACTCTCATGAGATCTCTCTCTTGTTGTCCCAGTTAGTACTCTCATGAGATCTCTCTCTTGTTGTGCCAATTAGTACTCTCATGAGATCTCTCTCTTGTTGTGCCAGTTAGTACTCTCATGAGATCTCTCTCTTGTTGTGCCAGTTAGTGCTCTCATGAGATCTCTCTCTTGTTGTGCCAATTAGTACTCTCATGAGATCTCTCTCTTGTTGTGCCAGTTAGTGCTCTCATGAGATCTCTCTCTTGTTGTGCCAGTTAGTGCTCTCATGAGATCTCTCTCTTGTTGTGCCAATTAGTACTCTCATGAGATCTCTCTCTTGTTGTGCCAGTTAGTGCTCTCATGAGATCTCTCTCTTGTTGTGCCAATTAGTACTCTCATGAGATCTCTCTCTTGTTGTGCCAGTTAGTGCTCTCATGAGATCTCTCTCTTGTTGTGCCAATTAGTACTCTCATGAGATCTCTCTCTTGTTGTGCCAGTTAGTACTCTCATGAGATCTCGTTCTTGTTGTGTCAGCTAGTACTC